>SCLH01000056.1:217869-280473 GCA_004367855.1 Oikopleura vanhoeffeni | reverse complement strand
TGTTATGTTTCCGTGTTATTTTGAAAGTTTTAACTAATTCGTATATTACCTGCTCGAGTTTTTGACTGCTGGGCAAAAATTGTGCATTTTTAAAACTCTTAAGGGGGTTCTGAATGTGAATTGCTGTAATTGCTGGGTATTTGTAACCACTTTTCAACAGTCTGTAACTTGTGATTAAAATGATCAAACATGAAAATGAAAAAAAATATATTGTTCTGTAAACACTTCTCATGATTTTTATAAACTCAAAAATTTTTTCTCATTAGTAACAAATTCGTAAAGCGTATTACGAAAACGAGTTTACTATTGCACAATTTTTGCCCAGCAGCTAAAAACTCGAGCAGGTAATATACAAATAAGTTGAAACTTTCAAAATAACACGGAAACATAACAGCCGACCAAATGTTGGGCAAGAGATAATGAGTTTACGTTCAGGTGATTCGTAAAAATGAAAAAAAATGAATTTCGTAAACATTGCAAAATCTCTTTTATATATTATGAAAAATAATTTTTATTAAAGCGAAACTATTAAGCGAATAAAATGCTCACAAACGTTGGTATGGAATTTGTTTCAATTTGTGTTCATTTCTTTTAATCACAGATACTGCGCGCACTGCTATATGATAAAAAGTAGCGTGTTAATTACATAACAAATAATAAAAGACCGATTTTTCTTCAATAAAGGGGATGCTGCATCCCGGATGCACGCTTTTAAATATACTTTTTCATATCAGTTTTTCACAGAGAATTCATTTTTGTCATTTTTATGATATTTTTATTAATATTTATTTAATACGCGAATTTTGGATGAAACTCAAAAAATAGACCTTCACCTCAACTGAATTGTGAGAAAAATAGTACTTTTCAAACCTAAAACCTCAAAAAGAGTTATATTTTGCTAAAAAAATTCTGCAAACTTTCTTTATTGAAAAATTTCAATTAAATACCGTATAGACTATACGTATAGACTATACTATACGGTATAGTAAATGAATTTACACCACGAATGCCGACCAAAAACCAGATTCAAATGATGCGAAATGCGCGGAGATCATTGGTTGAGGTGAACTCTTTTTTGATTTAGCATATAAGTTCAACAAATGAGCCGACTGCATCATTCTTTCCAAATAAAGCGATATTTGAATTGGGCATGCAAACGGCATTCCGGGTGAAGATCCATATAACGGTGCTTGGTTAGAAAAAATTTAAACATTATTTGTTAAAAATATTATTCATTAAAAAGATAAATTATAAATTGTACATTTGTCGAAACAAAAATAGTTTTTTGTTACCAAAAAAAGATTATGGGGCTGTAGAAGACTGCACGGAAGACGTAAAAGATGACTGGCTAATACCGGTAATTGTTGGGTCTGTTTTGGGTGGACTGGTAATCGTCGTCATAGTCGCTTACGTAATCGGTAGAAGAAGAAAATCTGAACCTCGATACGAAACCATGTAATTTGGAAGCTGATTTTGATATTTCTGGTATCTTTTCTGTATGAAATTGAAATAATCAATTTTGTCACGGTCAAAAAATGTGAATATAGTTTTTAATACAAAATTAATAGACCAGATATAATTTGACCTTGCTTATGAACTGGAATTTTGGATAAATTAAACTTTTAACCCTGTAAATTTGACAAATTTTGGCATTCATAAACAGACATCTTAGTGAGAAGCAAATATTTATTTTGACAAGTTAAAAAAATATTTCATCAAAAATCTGTATTTGAAACTCCTTTGGCTACATTTTTTGTCTATAGAATCACAATAATAAATCATCTTTATCTTGAAAAAACCTTCGATTATTATGAAAATGAGAAAGGTTGCAATCATCGTTTACTGCTACAATACTAATCAAGGTTTCATCATCTTGTGTGGGTTAGTTTTGCGTGGTAAATGCTATTAGATGCTCACTACGTAGGTTAGAAGAAACGCTCACAGAACGATGAATCCCAGATTGGTATAGTATAAGGGGGTAGTCGACCGATAGCATGCACCATGAATATTAAAGCTATGAATGTGAACGTTAGTGACAATTAATTATAATTTGTGATCAAATTTTTTTGTGAGGCTCCTGAAAAAAATTCACCAATGAAATTACTGTTATACCAAATAATGCTTTATTATTATAGAAATAGAGTAAATTACCAGTATAAACAGGGGGGTTTTAGTACATTCTAGTAAATAGAAACTTTCTAGAGAAGCAAAAATAAAATTTTAAAAATGGCTCGATCGATTGCCAAAAAACTCTTCGACTTTTTAAAATCTCAAAAGTGACATTTAAGAATTCTTAGTTTATTCTTAAGAAAAAATGAGCCCGTAAATTTCAGAAATATAAACTCAAAAATAACTACAAAGGAAACCGTTAACTGAAAACCCGGTTGTAAAACCTGAAATTGATATTTGATTTCATTAATAATTTAATGTATTGATTTTCATAGTTTTCATTGCCAGAAATCTAAAAAAAAATGTGACCATAGTTTACAAAATATAAAGAGCTGCTAATAGCTAGAAGTTTAAAAAAAAATCAAGAAATCTTCAGTCAAATAAAATTACATGTGATAAATAACTTAATTCACTTCCAAATAAAAAAAATCATAAAAGGTTATTATTAATTTAAAAATAGAGCACAATCGTTAAGTCAACCGTTTGAGAAGGTCCATTAATCACAAAATCAAGCTCCTTAGAGTTGTTATAAAAATTAATTTTAAGTTTTTCTCGAAACGCTAACTATGGTGCATATTTGTGGGAGCTCAAGGTACTCGCTCCCCAAAATTTAGTTCTTGGATGAGTAAATTGAGCAAGTTTTGGTAACATTATTAAGATGAACTTATATCTGATTTATTCTAATTCTTTTGTTTTCAAAACATAATTAAAATCACAACTTATCAAAATTGTCACAAGGAGTTATTGTCAATAATTGTAAAAAATTTTAAATCGCCAACTCGATTTTGATTGTTTTCGATATCCATTTTAAAAGCTTGTTAGGCTTTTCGAGGCCAGGAAAAATCAAAATGAGCAGTTTTAAGTACACCAGATATTTTTTTAAATTTTTCGAAATTTTGAAGTCCTGGCCCGATTCTGATTTTCTTTAATTTAGAACAATCGGTATTCTTCATTTCGACTGAGTTTTCAGTGCATTTTTAGATGTATGTGTATTTTTGTTTTTTTATAATATATTTTATTATTAAAAGTCACAGCTTTTTAATTTGAGCAAAAGTTATTTTACCATTTTTTTTCTCCAAATTATTTCAACCAGAAAATCATGAGGCACTTAGGCCGTTTATTTTAAAAGTTATCAAAATTTGGAATTTTTTGGTATAAAATTTTCTTTGATTTGCTTTGAAATTAAGAAAAATTACCGAAGCAAGAATTGTGACACTTACACCCTTAAATTGACAAGTGAAAATATTAATGGATGTTGATTTGACGCAATCAATCGTGCCAAAATTACATATTCTATCAGTCAAACAAACTTTGTTTCAGAATCTGAAATTCAGATTATAACTGTCTCCTTATCCACAGATATACGCTGATTAAGTATTTTGCGTAATGAAAACTGCCCCTTTTTGTCTAACGGAAGCTTATTAGACAAATAAAAATTTCTAGAAAAATCAGATTTTTTGAAAATTTTTCTGAGTCTTGGCAAACAAATGAACCTATTTGGCTAGAAACTTTTCCTCGGCTTATGCGGCCGCATGCGGTTTCTTGCTAAAACTTAAATTTTGGTATATTTTATAATCGCTTTCCGTGCTTACCTGAACACCAAAATAACTCAATTTTATTAAGGGGGTCGGTGCTTAGAGAAAGATTTGCACTTTTTCAATTTTCTTTCTCTTGACGATTAACTTTTTGCCACTTCGGAATTTTCGAATAAAAACTTTTTCAACTGAAAGGTGCCACCTTTGAGCTTACTTCGTGTTATCTGATTTTTACAGATCTATAATTTCTACTTTATAAATTGCCTTTTAAAACACTCACTCAAAAAACTGGAGATTTCGGTCGAAGATGTCGAAATTGAGGTAAAATAACCGAAAAACGGTCCTGTTCACCGAATTCAATTAATTTTATTTGTTTTCATACGATTTCTACGTAAAAATCGAAATTTAAAGTTTCCAAAGAATTCGAAAAATACCGAAATTTGTTTTTCATGAGATGAATGAAATAAATTGAATTCGGTGGACAGGATGGCTTAACAACTTGGCAAGTTTCAGTGAAATAAAAAATTTTAATTTTTGATAAAAGAGGGCTTCAACCGATTTTTACTAGACCTTAGTTTCGTTGCAAAAATTATGATTTTGAGTATGAACAAGAGCGTCGAAACAAAACGAGGGCATCTTTGAAAAAAATAAAAGGTGGCATTTGCAATATTTTTAGCCGGTGATTTCAGAAAAATTAGGTTTAAAATTTTTGAACAAGAAATGAGGAAAATTTTCGAAATATTTTCGACGAAAAATCACAAAAAAATGTCATATGGTTTTTCTAAGAGCATATAAAAAATATGTTGTCACTTACGCGCAAAGTTAAAGTGGCCATTTTGTGGAGTTTTTTTCGTTGATTCGAAACATATAATTAAAATGAAAATTTGAACAAAAAATAAGGAAATTATTTAACTACTGTCGTATAACTTATACTGTATAAGGTAGGAACGGCAAAAAAATTTTTTGCTAAACCCTTTTAAGGGGGTAGCAGCGATGTTGTCGACTGGCGTTCAATTTAACTTACGAAAAATAATAGTTGGTTTATTTTTTTGTGCTATTATCGTTAGCTGAACCAATATAAATGTGTATAAGCTCATTCAAATATTTTTTCATCTATTTAAGGGAGTACCCCCACGCCATTTAGTGATTTTCAAACGTTTTTCTGAGCTGAATGAAACTGCTTGAGTTTCATGTTCTGAGACCCAGGAAGATATTTGTCTGAATTTTCGAAAAAAAGTAACAAAAAGTTTTTTGTATGATCGTACAGGTTTTTTACCGGTCCAAAAGTCATTTTTCGACTTTTATCTGTTCAATTTCTTTAGCGACGTATTAACATAATTTTCTGATGTTTTGTGAGCATACCTAAATTTGTTAGTAAAAAAAAGTTATCCGCTCAGATTATAATTTTTTCTTTAATTTGCCTACAATCACTGCTAAAGTCCTCAAAGGCTGCTTTTGGTACCCTGAGCGCTAGTTCGATTTCATTTGGAGCACAGTGAGCAAATTTTTTCGCGGAAAAAAGCACTTTCTTACAATTGCGAGCTCATGATTTTTATGCGCTCCATTTTCCTATATTAATAGTTATGTGTTATGCGCAGTCAAAGTTTGGGTTACCTCAAATTTGGCAAAATATGTTTTTTTCTAAGGTTTGCAAAATTTTTGGAAAAAATACAAAATTTTTCATTTTTATAAGGTATCAGCATTAAAAATTTAAAGTGGCAAAAAAAATAGTCAGATCCGATGTCTAAATCACGAGATTCAGTCAATTATTGAAAAAATACTTAAAAAAAAATCAAATTTGCAAAATTGAATGCAGCAAAAAATTAATAATCTACCATATATGGTTCCGAGATATAATCCGCGTGGGTACGTCGATTTTCAGGATCTAAGAAACCATTTAAAATTTTTTATTTTTCGAAAATTAAATTTTTTTTATTTTTTTATCAAGATTAAATTAAGAGTGAACTAATGTAACCAAAATTAGCGTCAACGGGGTAAACTTTGAAAGTTACAGACAATAGAAGGAAATTTATACTTAAAAAAATAGGAAATTTGGAAATTTTTTACATCGAAAAATTTTTTTTAAATATTTTGGAATGAAACCGATAACAAAAATAAGAATGAGATAAAAATAGCCTTCTACTATGTCTGAGAGCCGAAAATAACTCGCGTGGGGTACTCCCTTAAGGGGGTAGGTGTCGCTTTTTGGTACCTTTCAACACGCCTCAGAACAAATCTAGGGCAGTTGTAAAAATTCTGAGATACTTGTTTGTAGATCAAGCCTTCGTCTAAGATTACACATCTCAAAGTCAATCTTGTTACACCACCAGTGGGTGAGTCTATTCTAGAGCACTAAACGGTTTTTCAAAATCGATCTTCTTTAGACCCCAATACAAAGCGTCTGAATTTACACAGAGTACGGGAAGAGTGAGTTACTAATAGTTGGAGCCATTTTTTTGAATTTCGCTCTTGAATTTTCTAGATCACTTTTGAACGCACGATTTTCACATTTTTCGTCTTCAAGTGATACTTCTCCTAGACGGATGTTCAGAATAAGACCGTTTTTCGACTCAGGTAGAATGAATATAGTGTCGTCATATGTTGGGCTGATTTTTGAATTTACCTAGAATTCTAGAAATATGACTATAAGTAACACGGAAATGAAAAGTTCGAAAAAAATTCGTCTTGATCGGAACAAAAGTACCATCAATTGAGCTGAGATTTCACTGATCAAAAAGTTGGCTAACAGCTAATCAAAATTTTTAACCAATCAGCGTCAAATTCGATAATTAGGTTTAAACATTTTGGCTAAAATAATTGAGATTTCTTAGAATTCGATTAAAGACATTTCCGATAATTTTAATGTCATGATTCGTTCGGTGGGTCATATTTACCAATAAAAAATGTCATATCATGGTGGAAATACCGGTTTTATGCGGGTAAAGCAAAAGAATACCGATTTTTGAAAATTCTAGATTTTGTTCTAGATTGTTTTGAAAAAAATAATTGCCACCATGAGATTCCTGGGTCACTTTAGTCATGACCGATATAATGTATCATAAATTAATTCTATAAAGAGCCTCAAAAAAACCGTTGAGTACCCCCTTAAGGCAAGATTTTAGTACGAACTTTTATTTTTAAATTCTCAAAATTTTCGAAAAATTCAAAATATTATTAAAATTTCACGCATATTTCGCCCAAATTATTTTTTTGTTTTTCTTTCTGAAATCAGTGAATAAAAACAAAAAAATAGCCACTTTAACTTTTTTCATGCATTTCTGAATGCTGTCTAACAAATCATAACATGTTCATTTGTCATTTTTTGTCGACTATTTTTGGAAATATTATGAAAAATTTTAGCAAATCAATTCCAAAATTTTTTATCAATGCTTTTTTCAAATTCTCCCTGAAAAATCATGCCGAGTCAGTTGTGTTATTGTCTTGTATCTCTATTGTCTTGAATCTATATGAAATTGCGGGTGTAATAGGATAGTTTACTTTTTAAAATCTGGACATTTTTCATCTTTAAACTCATTGAAGGTTCTTTTTTTTCCTAAAAAGCTGTTTTTCTTAATTTTTCATCGGAAAAAAATTTCATATCGAAGAAATTTCTTCATGTGGATAATGATTCTCCCACTAATTATTGCATTTCACCCGAAAATGTCCGAAATTTATAAATATCGCCTTTAAAAAAAATCCCACATCGGGTCAAGTTGGAAATGGAGTAATGAAAAGTGGTTTTTGATATTTTTACAGATACTTAAGTATTTTATTGAAGATAAAAAATAAAATAAAAAATTCTCACATTAATTTTTTCAAAAATAATTCCGAAAAAAATGTACCAATGTGCCACATCGCTGCTACCCCCTTAATGCACTGAAAAAATCTCATCTTCATTTTTTTTCTAATGATACCATTTTTGATGGACGTACAATAAATCAGAAAATGCAATTGTACTTAAAANCGATTTGACAAAAATATGTCTCGAACTTCAAAAGTCCTAGATGTGAATCTGGGGGGAAGAGTCTATAGATTCAACATGACTTTGGAGTCTAGAATCTCACGTTTTAAAATAAATACTAACCAACAAAATCCTGTTTCAGTAGGTGAAGTTTCAATGAAAATGAAGATAAAAGTCGAAAAGAAAACTACACAAACTTTACTGTAAACTGCTCAAAATACATAACTAATCTGGAGGGCTGTCACAGAAATGTGCATTAGTCATAATGTACTCTAGATTAATGAGGTATTTTGCGAAACGAACTGCTCGAAAACATTATTATGTTTTCGTCCCTCATTCTCCTTTTCGCGCTTCAGAAAATGAACTTATAAATAATGAAATAACAAAAACCACTTGTTATCGTTCGCATTGCCTAGAACCCGCATTAAACATTCCGATTAGTTGGTATCCGGACAACTGTTACAGTTGCATATAAAAATGTTAATTACTTCTTATTTTGTAACTCAAATAGGGCTGACCTCTTTCCCCGGTTAAAGCTGGCAAAATGAAAATGACGTGACAAAACATACTTTATAATTTTTTCAATTAATCTCAATTTACCTTCTTCGCTTCTGGCAGCTGGAGCTTTAACTCCAACCCACTCGTTTTTCATTTCCCAAAATTGATCCATCCATTCGTCGTTGGTAATTGTCCCGTTAAAAACTCTGTATTGCCAGTTTTCCATCATAATAGTGAAAGGCATAGTTGCAATTTGTTGCAAACCTTAAACAGATTNATTCTCCTTTTCGCGCTTCAGAGAATGAACTAATAAATAATGAAATAACAAAAACCACTTGTTATCGTTCGCATTGCCTAGAACCCGCATTAAACATTCTGATTAGTTGGTCCCCGGACCAACTGTTACATGGATTTAAATGAAATAGATGAAATTGGATTGCCAGGTACTTCTGGGGCTTCTAGATTTGCTTACGATTTTTATGAAACTAAACTAGGCTGTCACCTGTTAGATTTTGGTCGAATAAAAGTTCAAAACTTGGAATTTTAAGAACTTTCATCGTGTTCCTTAGTCAATTTGGAACAAAAAATGGGTTACAAAATTTATTTTAACTCCCTGGGGTCTAAAATACCAAAATCGGTACCGGACATGATTAAACCGGAAATTGACGAACAAATTTTTTGTTCATTTGATAATTCTGGAGAAGGGCTCAATAAAGCTGTATGCCAAGTTTTAATTAATTTGAAAGTTCGGAAACTTTTCGGGCGAAGGGCTCAAGTGAGATTTTTTTTCACACTTGAGCCCTTCGCCCGAAAGGTTTGCGAACTTTAAATTCGATGGAACTTAGCATACAGCTTTATTGAACCCTTTTCCAGAAAGTATCAAATGTGCAAAATGTTTCGTCGTTAACTACTGGTTTCCGAGAAGATATAATGAGTCATTATTAATGACTCATGGTCGAGAATTCAAATTTTGATATTATGAAATCCTTATTTTTCAGCCAGAAGTCTTAGAATTTATTTCTCTTTCGTTTGATACCCATATGCAGTCATTTCCGGTTATTTGAAAATTACGGATTATAAAAATTAAAAAAAAAAATCCGAAAAAATTTTCAAAAAATATATCAAATTTTTAATGGTAAAAATGATCCAGAATGGCATCTTCGGGTTTTTGATACCCCTCTTAGACTCTATTTTGGTCTCAATAAGTGACAGCCTACACTGAACGTCCAGAATTGTCTTACAAACAGAGTAAAGTCCGCGTATTATCTTATATCTAAAATTGCAAAATAATTAAAAATATTCTTAACGTTCTCCAAAAATATTATGATCAATAAGCTAACAAAGACGCTTTAAGATTCGCAAATGTTCTCAGAGTGTCCCTCAGCTTTAAAAATGGCCCAGATGTCCTCGGAGCTTTTCTAAAATTTCAATGTGGCCCAGATGTCCTCAGAGCGTTACCAAACTAAAAATCCTGCCCCTTCAAGATTTAGGTTTTTCTCCCGAGAATTTACCCTGGCCTGGATGTCCTCAGAGCGTTGTTAATCAAAAAAGATTATGCTCAGTACAAAAAAAATATAAAAATTTGTACCGAACGTCATATTTTTGCAAGGGCTACAATTTTAATATGTAATTGAAAAAAATGTTAAGCGAAAAAAAGTTTTTCCGTTTCTGCCTTATACTTGTACTAGAAGTAGTTAGAATTTTTTGTTTAATAACGGTGATTCTGTATCACTGTTAAAATTATTCAAAGTTCAATAACATATATTTGTGCATATACAATAATTACTGTAGCTCTTTTTGGATCGGTACTACCGGTAGTTCCGATTCGGTACGTATTTTTTACTTTTTTATTTCTTATCTAAAATTGTCATATTTTTACAACAAACGAAAAAATGCACCTCTACTTGAGTGCAAAGATAAAATAAAATTAATCAATGTTTATCGGGATTAGTTCGTTCCGGAAATTTTGGTAAACAATTAAATTGCTTAATTTTTTGTCAAGATTACTTTGAGTCCAAAATTGACATTGTGTCAAGAGTGCATAGTTAGCGCCGTTTAAATCGAATCTGAAAATCGGTGGGATCTGACGCAATTAAAAGACCCCGCTAATTTCCGCCTTTGTGTGATCATGGGAAATATATTTTGAGTACATAATTTTTTACGAAAATCGTTAGTTTTATTGTTTCTGGTTATATCAATAACGGCACTTGCTGGGTCTTTTATGCAATAATACGATATAAGTTATATAAAAATTTCAGTCGAGCTAAAAATTATTTATGAGAATTTATTTATTCTAATGACTAATCTTTTTAATGGGATGAAATTTTGACCAGGTCTAACCATCTGGTTGACCGCGGTTAAAAAATGGAATTTTGGTTACGAACAATACTAGAGATAAAAAGTTAACATTCATTAAAATTTTGTCTAGAATGCTAAAGAACAAATATAATCGAAATCCGACTTTTTTACAACATCCTTATTTTTGTTAAACGAAAACTATGGGTCCTTTAATTAAAAATTATTCTTGCGAATAAATTAATTCGGTGAAAAAAAGTTGTTCCAAAAATTTGAAAATTTTTGGTAAAGAAAATTTAGAATAAATGGGTTTTTTAAAGTTTGAAAAATTAAAATATTTCGCCCGACACGATCGAAACTAAATTTTTTTTATTCTTTCTGGTCCGAAATGAACTCATTTTCACGATACAAATAATATCAGTTTTGGGCAAGTTTGGGCGCGATAAAAATTTGGCAACATAAAAACCTAAAAATCGCCGCAAAATTCTCCAGTAAAAATTATTTCTTTGATAATTTTATAAGTTTTTAAATTCTGCATTTAAATTTTGTTTTTAGTCAAATTTATTTGTCTGAAAGCTCTAATTTTCCTCGGTCCGAACCCTATGTAACATATCATAAATCTAAGCGCAAAACAAGAAAGTCGTCTGCATGATTAACAATAAAGCGCCCTCTTTCGACCTTTATTTTGAGATTAGTTTAAAGACAATTTGACAAAATTTAAAATTGACACCTAAACACACCCTTACAATATTTATATCTCCTGCGATTAGTAAACAAGTCCTGGAAGCTAATTGAAAACTTTAGAGACTCCAGAAATTTTATTTTTCGAATAAAAAAAAATAGGAAGATTGTAAAGTAGGGTGAATCACCTGCCAAGATTTTCCATTCAGGTGTGGTGCCACCCTAGGAGCCTTCGCCCTTGCAAAAAAACAGCCGGACACATTTTTTGCTACTCTCTGGCGCCCCAAGCGGGCGTATGAATATAGTGTTTTTTGGGACTGGAGCGAGAGCCAATCAGAACAAAGAGCGCCATTCGAGATTAGTTTCGCGTTTCGATATTTCTTTCTCTTTTTCACCCATTCAAACATCTTTGTAAATCGACTCGTTTCTATTTTAGAAAAAAACGGAAAAATACTACGAAAAGAGAACGAACTATTACAAAAGAGAAAACAACGAAAATAAATTATTTAACCCTAAGAGAAAAAATGAATTAAAATCAATAAATTAAAAGAAAAAATAATGACAGAGACAAAAGTTGTTTATTATATCGGTGATGAAGATACCCCTTATTTAGTAAAGGTAAATTTTTATGCAAGTTTGAAATTATGTTTTTAAAGTTGATTTTAAATTTTGATTAAAATAAATCGATCATTTCCCACGTGATCAAGCGCAATTTTTAAAAATTTTGATCTTAATTTATCCAGTTTTATAAAAAAATTAAAATTTATAAAATTTTTTAGTTTTCAAATTACGGATATATTTTTTTGATAGTGAAAATTTAATCTGCTGTGATTTAATATTTTGATAAAATCAAATTATTTGTTAATATTAAATTGGTTAATCATTTTGTATTGATTAAAAATTAGAATTTTGAATACAGTTGGTTACCACAAATCGCCGCCAGAACAACTTTTCGAAAATTGGAGTATATTAACTTTCCCTACGGTTGGGCGATTTGTGGTCAATTTTTCAAATAATAAAATCGTGACAGATGAAAGTTTCACTTTCAAAAAAGTGACTTTGAGAAATAGTGAATATGCCCATACCGTGTGAGTTTCAATTATCGCCGAGAAAAAAGTGATTTGTCGAGACTTGAGGCGATATGAGACCAGATTTAAAGTCTATTTTTTCATAGCAAGTTTTCGAATCACCTCGACGCCACTTGAAACTCATCTAGTGTAAAATGTTACAATTTTTTCATTTAATAACCACGTTGGTATTTTGACCTTGTAATAAAATTTTACGATTTTTAAGAAAGCTATTATTTTTACTCGTTGTATAAAACTTTATATTCCGGAAACATGCAAACGAGGACTAAAAGTACTAGACCACACAACTCTTTCGTCTTTGAGTGTTTATATTATTAATAACTGAATTGCGATAGTTGCAAAAGTGCAAAAAACAGATTATTTCATGATAATTAATCGAAAAAGTGCTGATTTCACAAAAATTATAAGGGGCATTGAATTTTGACATTTGTAAGGCTTCGTACGGTAAGGTAGGCCCGACAAAACTTTGTTTTGCCAACGGTAGATGATTTTTTTATATGTTCTGGGAACTCATGAATAACAATGATCTACAGCATGTCACATGTTTGCTTCCGCTTTTCATTTTTGCATAATTAACTATCCGCCAATCAAAACGATCAAATTTGGCAACTACCTACGTGTTTGCCAGATTAAAACGATTTGATTGGCGGATAGTAAATTATGCAAAAATGAAAAACGGAAGAAAAAATGTGACATGCTGTTACAGCATTGCTGTATACTAAGAAATTTTCCAATTTCACGAGCAAAGTGTTCAAAAATCAAAAGCCGTTATTGAATTTGCCTATCATCTGGCGTGTAATTTTCGGAATAAATTCAAGCAAAATGATAGGCAATTTCGAAAACGGTTTAGCGTTTTTGAACACTTCCTGGTGAAAATTTTTTTGCAAAGATCATTTTTATTTATGATTTTCTAGAACATATCAAAAAATCAGCTACCGTACTCAAAAAAAAAATTGTCGGGCATACCTTATCGTACGGCTAAATTGATTGGAGATTGATGAGACATTTCTAAAAACTATATTTGAAATATCTATCATTGAACTGACGACTCCGCACATCACTTTAGTACCACCAAGACTAACCGCCTGTTTAACCGCGGTTAAACACATCTAGAGTTTCTTCGAAAATTAAACAATGAATCTAGACCATAAATCGGAAAGAGCTATTTTTAAAATTTCATTGACGAAAACCAGGAATTGTCCGGCGTCTCTTGTGCCTGAAATTATACTCAAGAAAACTTTTGATGGCATTAATTTTTTCTAATTTTCACTTTCGATCAAACTTGTCAGTAAGCTTGTATCAAAACAGCATTTCTAACAAAATTCAAAGAGCGTGTGTTTAATCGCGGTTGACCAGGTGGTTAGGGATATGGGTACTGAAGGCATGTCCGTAGTCGCCAACTCCGTGAAAGATCTTTTAAATGTACTTTTTGGAGCGGCGGTAAAAAACGCAGGCCAATTTTTTTTTAAATTGCATTAAAACGCAAAAAAAATTTCACTTCCAAATATTTTTGTACTTAGTTTTTTACCCCCGCCACTTTTTTTGCAAATGTCAAAATTCACTCCCACTTTTTACGAAATTTTTGACCTTGAAATAATGTTTTTAATATTTTTTAAATGATGATTCAGTTTTTGTCGTATTGGTGCCGTTATAAATATGTTGAAAAGAAATACATATGGAAACGATGCGAGAGTAAATATTGATTATTGTAACTTAGCGACTTTTCGCCAAATAAAAAATTTCTTGAAATCACTGCAAAAAATATATTTTGAACTTGAAAATAATCGGCTGAATTGACATTGATTTTTTGCCTAGGTTTCATGTTTACATGGTGATGTCCAAATTCGTCAAAAAATAATAGTTTTTTGCAGTAAATTAACCCGTGGAAGATTTTTTTCTGAAGCGGGGAATATTTCTAGAATTTAAATGTGTCCGAAATATCCCTAGTCTTTACCAAAAAATAATAGAATTAACGAAGAAAACCCCTTCGAATAACAAATGAATCACTCGAAACTTTTCTTGAAAATCGACTCAATACAAATATCTTAGGTCTGTTTTTAAGCCTCAAATTTGTGTGGAAGATAGTTCTGAACTGATACATGCGATCTTTCTGAAATTTTGAGTATTAAAAACATTAAGAAATACATTATGCATGCCTAAGATAATTTGAATTTCAAGAAAACAAATGAAATATGCGTAAGTAGAGGCTCTAAGTTTTCTTATTCAAAGTGTCTTGATTTAGCTTTTTAATCCCAACCTATTCTTGCCTTTGTTTTGGCTTTCCCACTTCAAAGAAAACTTACTTTCTTCCAGGGATTAATTTACTACCTCAAAAACTCATAAAGCACTCGTAAACCTATTTAGCGGTCCTTTTGAGTGACATTTTAGTAATTGTATAGGTCCCGATTTTTGTGTCTATTTATGTAAGTACTAAATTTTAATAATTTTGGCCTTTAGGTACCCGTTGGACCTGATGTGATAACGCTCGGCGATTTCAAACGATATATAAATAAACCAAATTATAAATTTTTCTTTCAATCTTACGACGAGGACTTTGGATTAGTCAAGGAAGAAATTACAAGGGAAAAAGCTGTGTTACCCAAAACTCAAGAGGGCAAAATTGTATGCTTTTTAACTCCTGGGGACAATGACACAAAACAGGTATAAAAACTTTTTTAAATAAAATATTATCTGAATTTACTTTCGGTAAGATAGTATTTCGGCTATATAGTTTTTCGGCTATATTTATTAAATATCGACTTTTCTAGAGTTGTATTCATTTTTGGGGGAAGAGAGTAGCGGGAATCGCTCAGAAATATCATCTTACGTATATGTGTATTAAAAAATATTTCAAAAATTATTATTTTTTTTCTCAAATTAGAAAAATACCTCAAAGTTGGCAAAATTGCATATGAGATATTTAATTANGATCTTATCAGAAATTTTATGTTTTTATTGAACCGAAAGCTCAATCCCATAAAAATTCTAGAAATGTCTAAAAATCTTCAATTTTTCTGTGATATAGCCGAAAAACTATATAGCCGAAATACTATCTTACCTTTACTTTCATATCTTAAAACCTACATTATCGTTTAATCGACACAAAACGATATACAATTTGTTGAATAAAAACATAAAATTTGTTAAATTTTTACTTTGAATTTGTTGAAAAATATTCAAATCTTGTTAAATTTTTCTTAAAATTCATTACAATTATTCCGAAAAATTTGTTAAAGTTATTCATAATTTTTTTCATAAATTTGTTACAATTATTCCAAAAAATTTGTTAATGTTTTACTAAAAATATGGCCCAAAATGACAACAATGTAATTTCTTGACATATTTTTCTATTGACCCTTTTACGAGTTAATCTTATTTATTTAACAATACTAATTAAGACTGAGCGATCAAGACCGACACCGCCTGAACGAGTTGATTCAATTAAAAGTAATCGAGGTAAGTCCCCTTAACTCCCTCGCTAACAAAACAATTTAATGCAAACAACTGATTCTGGGCCACAGCGGGCCATTTTATCAAATTGCCAATCTAGGGTTTTTAACCCGAATTGCATACAAATGCGATTTTTGTCACATTAGGGACAATGATTGCTATCACAGGGTTACAATTTAACTTCGAATTTATTTTTAACCCGCAGCGAACCATAAAATTATTTTGCATTATTTGTGTCACTTATCGCTGTGGAGAATGTAAACAAAGGATTTTTTCCCGGTCAGTCGAGGCTTTAAGACAGCTTTTGTTTGTTGACTATTAAAAAAATGACATTTTAACTCCTAAACGGGTTTTCTAAAAGGACAAATTTGACACAAACCCCTGAAAATTCGATTTAGTTGAATGAAATTCACAAGCACCATTTACAGCAGAGAGATTTTACTAGGACGCTAACCTTTGGCCATTTTCTTCAAATTAACTACTAAATCTAAATTTCAGCGTCTTTAGTAGAAAATTAATCATTTTATACTAAAAACACGATAAAAACGATACGATAAAATTCTAATTTTTAATAATAATTTATGAAAGATAACTTATAATTTATGAAGAAAAATGATTAAAAGTTGGAGCTCGTTCTCTTCCCATTAAAAGCTCTGTACTGTTTCAATACCAATTTCTAACTAGGAAAGTGTTTTGAAAGAATCAGGGCCACAATTTTATAGGAAAATTATGAGATTGACCAATATTTTTTTGCGATATTTTGACCGGTTTGCCCATTGCCAGAAAACCAAAGTTTACAAAATTTGTTCTCACAAAAACTGCTGTTATTTAATAAAATTATTGTTCACACGATCCTGCTTTTCGGTTTCAAATTCCATAAAAATAACTTCAATTTTTCATCAATTTGTTAAATTTAAAAATGAAAATTATAAACAAATTCTAAATCTCAATAAATTAACAGTTTACTATTAAAGGTATTTCAATAAAATTTGAAACAGGAAGTCAGGATCGTGTGAACAATAATTTTTTAAAACCAAAACAAGAGTTTGTCTGTGAGAACAATTTTTTTGTCAAATAATTAATTATAACCAGGAACTGATCCGAAATTTCGCAAAAGTTCCGCACTAAAATTTCTTTAGTTTTCCTCCCACCAGCCCCTCCAAGATCGCATGGAAGTGGCTCGAGCGGTTCGAGGAGCGAACGAAACCGTCAGAGGCCACCGATTAATTTATTGCAAGATCGATTCGGGTCACAATCTACCATAATGTCAAGTGAAATGTCAGATAGAACAGAATTCGATTCAGAAATGGACGACGCTTCAAGTATAGCGTAAGTAAAACACAAAAGCAAAGATTTTGCCAAAATGTCGAGTAGTTTTAAACTGGCTCTGCAGTGGCTTAATAACTTAAAGTTTGAAAAAGGTTCCGAAAGGTGTATCTTTTTGATGCAGTAAAAAATAGTAGATTATATTTAGAAAATCAAGCTATCGTCTAGGCAAGGGTTTAAAAATATAATCCGCCTAGTTACCGTTTTTATTGGCGGGAATTTCTTCCATTGTAATTTTCATTTTGAAAGTAAAAACACATACTGACGGCTTTGCACTTTCGTGAATCCACGAATGCTCTGCCTGGTGGTACCGATTTCAAGAAAATGGCTATATTTAAATTTAAAATAATCATTAAAGTTCTGGACTGTGCTAAAAAAGTTCCATTGCTCCGTTTTTTTAATACATGCAAACGGAGTTTTTCGATTTCCAGAAAACATCCGCGTAAAATCCCCGCAAAGTTCTCTCGTTTTTTTTTGTTATTTTATGTTAATTTTTATTAGAACTTAAAATTTTAAAATATTTTTCAGATACAGCACGGTTACTGACATGTCGTCGGTATCTCGTCAACGTCGCCAAGCTAAACGAGTCGTCCGGCGAAAGAAGCGAATGCCAAGGGTTGACTCTGACACGGTAATTATTTTAACCCCCAGACGCACAAATCAATAGTTAGACGTCTTAATTAGGTATCGATTTGTGTAATTGCGCTTCGGGCACTTCCCCCACATTAACCACAACGCTTATAAGCAACAGAAATTAATATCGATTTTCTGAGCGATATGTGTACAGTGCCAAAGTATGATGAAAGGAAACATTAATTTTGAAGGTCACATTTTTGCAATAATTATATTTTTGTAGGTTAAGGTATCTTCAGCATGAAAATTTTATTTAAAAAAAATGAAAAAAAGGATTATTGGGCAATATTATAAAAAGTCCTTGCTAAAGATACCGTCGCCCTTTAAAAAATTGCAATAAAAACTATTTGAGATAAATATCATTAATAACGATTCGCTATGCCGACTAGCCGAGACCTGCTATTAGATAGAAACCGTGTTTTCATTATACAGCCGAGTTTGATATTTTCAACTGTCTAGCTCCATTTTTTTGATTTTTAGTGACATTTGAGCGGACGTTTTTTGCGTATGTCTTACTTTTCGAAATTTCAAAAAGCGCCTTACACAAAAAGGTTCAGATAAGTTTGTTTCGAAAAAAATATGTAAGATTTAACCATCTACGAAAGTAGTTAAATCAAAAAATAACATAGAATTATCCTTTTTTTGGGTGTAAGTACTTTCGTAGTTGGAGAACTTTTATGTATTTTTCGAAAAAAACTCATCTGAAACAATTTTTTTTATATTGTTTGTCTCTGAAGTGGCGACTTCCGACTCAGCTCATTGTATGAGAGGTGAGGCCATTCAGTGCCCATCTGGAATTCATTAAACGGAAATGAAAATATAGCTTTAGTCGTGTTAATTACCGTATTTGCCGACCGTATATCCCACAAAATGAAAATTATGAAAGTTGGGCAAAAAAAATGAATAAGCAAAATCTTCGTTAGCCCACAACACTAAAGTTCTTGCCAATCGTTAATAATATTCTGACAATAATCAAATAAATTTGATCTGTATTGTTGCTGAAAAATGTTCCGAAAGGTCCCAAGTTCATAGCGCCGAAACAGTACATCGGACTGTCGTCGAGAACCAGCCTTTTGGTACAACTGTCTTTTTCTTCATTACAAAATCAAGGAATCTTAAAAAATGTCAGAAATAAAATATGACTCCGTTGAGGGGTCATATTACATTATTTTGCTATATTTTAATTGCAATGTGAAATTCGGTCAAAACATGAGCACAGGTACAGTTTGACTTAAAAATAGCAAAAATGAAATTTGACACCGATGAAGGGTTAGTTTTAGTTACAAATTAAATAAATTGATGCAAATATAATATGATACCATTAAGGGGTTACACTCGATTATAACTTGGGCTGTTTTTTCATGGTAATTTTATCTACGGCATATGCTAAATTATAGGTTAAAAAATTATACGCTTCTATCATTTTTTGGCTATTTTTGCTTCTGTTTAGCAGTAAGTTAATTAAATTTTCAGACATCAAACTATTCTTCGTCCGTGACTGATTCAACAATGAGCTTGAACGTCATGACCGTCACTCTGGACCTGGAGCGTCACAAATTTCTTGGCATTTCGATCGTTGGGCAAAACAACGAGTCTGGCGACGGGGGCATTTACATTGGGTCGATCATGAAAGGCGGCGCGGTCGCAGCCGACGGGCGCATCGAGGCGGGCGACATGCTGCTGCAAGTTAACGAGGTGAATTTCGAGGACATGACGAACAACGAGGCCGTCGATTTCCTGCGAAAGGTGGTCAATGATCCTCTGCAAAAAATCACGCTCACAATTGCAAAGTGCTGGGACCCCTCGCCTACGCCACAGCACTATACCCTTAATCGCAACAATTTAAACGAGCCAATCAGACCGATAGACCCGGCCGCTTGGGTCGCTAGCACGCAAAATGGATATGACATGTATCACAGCATGACAAATATGACGGAAACAAGTAGCGACACTTTTGCAAGCAGTCTGCCAGAAGCCGATATGAACTATGCGCATTTTAACAGGATTCAGCTCACGATACATTCTGGTTAGTTACTCAACAAAAAATTAATCACTAACATTTTCAATATTTGTATTGGTTCGCGGTAGGTCCGCGTTAAATATCATCGTATTTTCACAGTAGTATTAAGCTTGGTTAGCGTATAAATTTTTGGCCGGGTTTTTTTATAATGCGTATCCAGAGTGATATTTAACGCGAGCCATCAGCAAACCAAATCTATAAATTTGAAAATATTTTTAACAGGATTCAGCTCACGATTCTGGTTCGTTTTTTGGGTAGTATTAAGCTTATTTTTGAAACATACTAGTAAATAAGGCGCAATTGTTTCAATTTTTTTTTCTAAAGTTTTAAAGAGCTCTAATTTGCATTTCTTAATTTTTGATTTGCGGCAGGTTCGTGTTAAATACGGCTTCCGAAAAAACTTATTTTTAACAAGATTAAGCTGACGATCCACTCTGGTTAGTCAAATATTAAACGTGGTAATCTGGACAAACAAACTCAATCGGAAAAATTTCTCAATATTTTTCCTAGCGTTATCAGTAGTTATCAGTAAAGTTAGGAAATCTACCAAAATCTCTTGTATATTTACAATTGTATCAGTCTGATTTTTATGAGTTGAAAATTTGTGAACTTTTGAGAAGGTCAAAATATTATAATCTATTTTATTTTATGTTTGCAATATTGGCCCTGTAGTCCCACTTTTTAAGAACAATGCGAATGTTCACATATATTTGTAACATATAATATGTTGTATTAAACTAATGTTTCATATCGGAGGGGGTCCCAACGACCATATAATAGCTGAATAATTCATTTTGAGATTTTTCTATAAACTATCTTTCCCAATCGGTGGTCACGTGGGAAAAGCGTGGCATCCATCTAATTTTATTTTATTTTCTAGAAATATTTTTTAAACCAAAGCCATTATAGTTAGCATATGGTCGTTGAACCCTTCTTCGTAAATAGTAATTTAATAATCTGGCTGGAAAATCGAGATGTTAATTTTCTCAGAGTTATATTCAAGACGATCAATATTCAGACTTTATCATTTTAAGGAGTACTGGTCGCATTTAGAGACTCGGACATGAAATTTTCTAGATTATCTTTAAAAAAATTTTCTGAAAATATGGACAAAAATAAGTTGATAAGAAGTCTTTTCATTTTCATTGTATGAAAAAAGTATTTTTATCGCGATTTGAGAAAATATTTCTTTCATTTATTCAAATTTTGGAAATTTCTGAGAATATTGAATCGCGGTTTCCCAAAAAGACAGATACAAAAATGCAAATTGTCTACTGGGTTTTGCGCGTATCCTTAAGGATCGTATACATACCAGTTTAGGTTTCTGCCGTCAAATCTAGGGAGGAGTAGTATTTTTCCCGAGGCACTCAAATAAGGCCAAAAACAGTTTTTTGATCATTAAGCGCCGGATGAAATTTTTGAGTAAAACTGAACTTGGGTTCTGCCACGTTCTCTGTGGTCAATAAAAGCTATAAAATATTCTCTATCTTCAAACTCAGGAGGAGTGGCTTTTGAAGTGAAAATAGGCCACTTTTGAAAGGTCGTTCCTGATTGGTCGGCCAATCAGAGGCCTTCGATTTTTTGTGAAAGCAAGATTAATTTCAATTATCCCTAAACTCAAATACATATGTTCGTGCTGTTTCTAGGTACTTCATTGAGGCGACGCTGAAAACCTGTTTTTGCCTTAAAATGCGACCAGTACTCCCTTAAGCGTTATCGACTGATAAAGAGTAAAATTTTATTTTTCTAGAAATAAATCGCCTTGTAACCGTAGGTATTCCAATTTTGAGTTAAAATTTCAAGAAATGATTTGAAAATCCTTGAAATTTGACGCCTATAGGTGTCTTATTATTTATACTGAGTATATAATAATTTATTTATCAGCAATTTAGCTCAAAGCTTTTGAAAATAACACGCATATTATAATATACACTCTAAAATGTTCTCAGCCTAGACTTCAAATGATGCGAAAATATCCCCGCATTTTTTATTTGTCCTTATAAAAGCAGACTTATGTTTTTTTCTATATCGAAGAAGGTCCTCATGACGATATACTAGCTTGTTACTCTTTGAGTGTTTAAGATGAGATTCAATCTCACGACGCGCTCACGAGAGAAAAATATGGGTTTCATAAACCAGTGATAAACCTGGTTTTTTCGATGTTGACGTGTCCTCGGATCGTCAAGGAGACCAAGGAAATCTCATTTTTTGACACGGCCGTCGGGACCTTCTATGATTTGTTATTTTGTATGACAATAGTAATAATAATATTAATCGAAAATAGCAATATTATATAATGTGGTGTGATATTGGCCCGATTGTATTTTGCTGATAATTTCGGGACTTAAAAATAGAACTGGATATTACGCTTGGAAATACTTTTGAATTGTAGCCCGTAAAAAAATATTACTAACGGTACAAAAAAATGGAAAATCGTCAGCAATTGATGAATACAATTTGTTTTTGATATTGCCTAACTTTAAGATTGAAAATTCTGTTTATGTTGGAAAAATTTTTAAGAAAATTATCGAGCTTGAAGTCAGGAAAATTCAAAAGCGGATTTTAATTTTTTAAGCAATTGCTGACGATTTTTCAAAAACAATTTTGTATTGAAAGTAATATTTTTTGAAGGGCTACAATTTAAAATTTATTCCGAGAATGTTTAGCAAAAAATAATTTTGCCGCGCCTACTTTACTATAAAATAGCTTTTGTGAGATTGTGAAAATGTGGGAAGAAGGTCGCATCTTTAAAATATGGGTGGCCATTTAGAGGTGATAATTTCTTGGCCACGTTTATAAAAGGCGGTTTATAATTTTAAAATCAGTATTTATTTTTAATTCAACTCTTTATCCTAGAAATGTCAACCGTTGTGCGAATGATGCGCCTGACGGATTCTGGTCTCGATATCCGTGACCGAATGTGGTTAAAAATCACTATACCAAACGCTTTTATTGGCTCCGAACTGGTCGATTGGCTCCATTCA
Organism: Oikopleura vanhoeffeni; assembly: GCA_004367855.1. Classification (NCBI taxonomy): domain Eukaryota; kingdom Metazoa; phylum Chordata; class Appendicularia; order Copelata; family Oikopleuridae; genus Oikopleura; species Oikopleura vanhoeffeni. Next base: position 257,833 of record SCLH01000056.1, on the reverse strand, counting down.
AAGGTCGAGGGGTTACAAGATAGACGAGATGCGCGGAAATATGCATCACAATTGTTAAAAGCAAATTATATCAAACATACAGTCAAAAAAACAACTTTTTCAGAACAATGTTACTACGTTTTTGGGGACCAGAAAAATGTTCCGAGTTTACCAAGTGGTTAGTATGAATTAAAAATTTGAAACTATATTAATACGGTATTAATAATACCTCAGTTGTATTCTGTAAAATGGCACCAGTACATTCATATTATATAATAATTTGCATAAGGTCATATCTAAGATATGATATCTTCCAACGTCAGAAAGACAATTTCAATGCGAATCCAAATTTTAAAAACCACCCTAATTTTATCGTGTAATATGAATCCATTTATTTGATAAATTGACCCTACTGGTGTCATTATACAAAATACGATTAAGGCATTTTTAATACAACAAGATAATTAGAAATTGATTCCAGAAAAACGGTTTTGAGAAAACGGCACATAAACTTTTTATTAAATTTTGGCATCTGGGACTTTTTTTGTAATTTGACACTTAAGTTGAAAATTTATTAAACAAAACCGAAAAAAAGTAATTTGACTATTTTTCTCACATAAACTTTTTATTATATTTTGGCATCTGGGACTTTTTTTAATTTTTTTTATAATTTGACACTTAATTGAAAATTTATTAAACAAAAGCGAAAAAAGGTAATTTGACTATTTTTCCTGTCAAATGAATAAATAATATGACATTTCTCTCGAAAAACTATAATTTGACTCCTAAGAGGTGTCATATGACACCAGAATTTAAATTTTCATTTAAGTTTCGGCAATTATCTTGTTTGAAAAAGAACTGAAGTAAAAAATGACATGTAGTCAAAGGATGGGGTGACCAAAAAAAAAGATTACTGATTTTGATAACTTTTCATTCGTCTGGAAAAAAATAAATCCAAATAAGTTATTTCGTAATTCGACTCTATTGGGACAATATTACAATTTTGAATGTCCATCTCAAAATCTATTTTCAAAAAATTGAGTCTGATATTTTAGAAATGGCAAACATGAGTCTGACAGACTCAAATTCCGATACCGATACTTGCAGATCATTCGGGGGTTTACCTCGAATCAAACCGCCGACGCCGACAGGTCAACATAGAATGATGCAAGGAATGCCTCCGCCTTCACAAGATTTTGACAGTAAGTAAAAATAAAATGATTAAATTAAAATATTTATATAATAAATTTTCTTGAGCTTCATTTTTAAGATGGAATAATTCATCAAACCAAAACTAGTGTCACATGCTTCGAATCTTGTGCTGTAAGAAAATATATTTACTATCATATGTTTTATGATCACATATAACATAGAAACGTTTTATTTCAGAAAATGGGAATCACTGTGAAATAGGCTTTCAAGAAAGATTACTTAGCTTGAAATTTATTTAACAGTAGGATGAAGCATTTGCCTGATAATAAGCGCAAATTTAATGCAATCAAAATAATTTTTGAATATAAATTTTTGATTGTTTTTTATTGGAACTTGCCCTGAAAATGATTTAATAAATCATTTTGAAATTTCGATTTTCTGGCAGTTTAAAAAAATATGTTAATTCGTAAATAAAAAAGTTCCACAATAAAAAATGTGTGGGAGAAAATTTTGTATTCAGAATTTCTTTATTATTTTCAAATCGGCATATTTTTTCAAACCCCGAAAAATCTAAAATTATTGATTCCACTTTGGGTATGTTTAAAATACCAATCAATATAATCTCATTTTCGGCTGTTCCAGTAAAAAACCCTGCTCAGTTTTGGTGTTTAAAATTCAGCTTGGGTTACAAAATGATGGTCGTTTTTCATTATATAATAAACGGCCCTCTTTAGTAATAACTAAAAATTAATAGCTTGCCAAATTATTTGTGAAACCCTGTTATATTTCATTTTCAGAATTTTTAGACGGATAAATTTAGAAAAATATTTAGAGAAAATAAATTTAGCACCTTCTAATCGCACCTTTATTTGGGAAACAAATTTTGGTGTCAAACTAGTTTTATGGACACAAGGGTTTTTGAAAGAATTAACAAATATATATTCGCAAAAGTTTCACACTGAAATTCGATTCCTAAAATAACTTTCGCTCCTTTTATTCACTGACATTAGAAGGTGCTAAATTTATTTTCTGTAGAAACTCGCTCGCTAAATATTTTTCAGACCAGTCTAAAAATCTTGAAGGTGTTAAGAAAAGGGAAAAGTTATAAATTGTAATGATTTTAACCGGTCAATAACAAAGGTCTTGTTTTTAGATACCTCTGTGAGATAGTTCCGAAATGGAGCATGCGATATTTTATAAATTGTGAGTTATAAATTATAATATAACTCTTAAACTACATGACACCGCATATGGGGTTTTGAGATTACGGTTTTACCGAAAATTCCCTGGTAAAAAATCGAAAAACGGATCTGCCACGTAACTTGGAAATTTATATTATGTGTCAAAATTTCAGAGAGCAGTTCCATTTCATACCAGTTCCGTTCTATCTCACTGATGTGAGGTATTTCAAAAAGAGGCCAAAGAAACGCTTATCAATGTCTAGTTATTACTCAAAAAATACGACCGCAAAAATAGCAATTTTGTGAAATTTGACTCCTTTAATTTATTTTTGTTTAGATGTCTCCTTGGCGTCAAGTTCGGCAATGAGTTCAGTGTCTCAGATGTCTGTGCGTGACCGAATAGTTGCCCAAGTTGGCCACGCTCAGCGGTATAAACAACAAATGGAGGATGACCAAATTTCACTATCGAGCGCTTCCACTATCTCGAGGGTACGGTCGGCCATTGTTTAAAATCAACTTATTAACTCTCACATTCTTATGGTCACATACAAATCTGGTATGTACCAGTTTAAATCATTATTATCGCTGATTAATTGCTAATTGTTAACCAATATTAATCAAAAGTACTTAAAACTGTATTATAAATATATCGATTACGGGGCCTCTTGGCACATATTAGCTGGTTTTTAAGCCAAAATTTTTATATAATTCGGCTTTTGAAAACGGCTTATCCGATTGAGTTCTTAGATGGCTCAAACTGAGCACAATTATAAAGGAAAAATAAATAGAAAAAAAATGATCCAAATCAGACCATTGTTTCCATTTTTTTTAACAAAAACTGATAATTAAACAATTTCAGTAATCTCAGAAAAAACAAAAATGGTCCGATTTTTAGTAAACTAAAAATCGGACCATTTTTTTTTCTAATAAATATTATTCACTAGATATTTGTGCTCAGTTTGAGCTATCTTAGATAGCCTATCTAAGAACTTAATCAGATGAGTCGTTTTCAAAAGCCAAATTATATAGAAATATTGGCTAAAAATTTTTCAAAAACGTCCGCTTAGACAAATACGACAGTAGCTAATATGTGCCAGGGGCCCCCGTAATCGATGTAACTGATTATATTTGTGAAAAAATGAAACTTTCGAGAATGTTTATGGTTGACTTGTATACAAGGGAGATCCCAATGGTCCGAAGGTATTGCGGACTTTCAGATAAAAAAGGCGTGGGTTCTTTCGGACGATTGGGGCATTCTCACCATTAAAATGCCGCATTCCCCTGTATAAGTTAGGTATTAGTATGGTTTTACAACTATACTTATAGTTTATATTTTGAAAATACTACATTAAATATTTTGAAAAACTTAAAATTCTAATAAATCATCGCTGGTTTAAAATCTAGGAGAAAATTGCTACCTTTCTTTTTTTAAACAATGTTGGATAATAAGTTCTATGAATAAATACTTTATTTTAAAATATCCTAAATTTTAAGCACTTGCTTAATTTTAAGATCTTGATCTTCTCAGTCTTTTTCGATATCCAAAGATGCTTTCAAAATGTCAGGCCAGCGTGGACTTTTTATATAAAAAGTAATAACTTTCTACTTTTCAAATATGAAATTTTATATATATTTTTTTTAAATATATCATGAACAATTTACACTCAGAAATATTTACCGAGAACATTTGATCACTCATAAATTCATGTCAAGAAAAATATTTCATAAGAACGAATATTATAAGGTTCTAATGAGCTGTTAATCAGAGATATCTCACTTATGTCTGATTTTTTTAGATGTCTCCAAATAAACGGTGTGATCGGTGCGTACGATAATTTTGATCGTATGTACCCGTTCACAACTATCTCTCGCACAAATTTGGGCATCTAAAAAAAAACCAGACGTTAGTGGCGTTTTACACAAATTGTGGCATAGGAGACAAATTTCCTAATTTCTCTTAATTTAGGTTTCCAACACAATGTTCAAACCCGATTTATCTTCGAGTCGTCGATCTTTCGCAATCGCCATGGATAATGTTCTGGAGCGTCCTGTCAGCGAGTTCTTTGTAGATCAAATGTAAGAAAAAGCCTCTTTAAGAGTTCGACCTTCGAGTGCTGATTATTATATATAAAATATTTTTGCTCATGTTCCCTACTGTTATAAATACGATTTCTCTTCGCTCCCTTTCCTATCTATTTTTGCCACATTTTGCAATCACTCCGCAATAATAAAAAATCGAAAAATTACAATTTTTTTATTCTTTATCGTTCTTTAGATTTATAGCTCAAGGAAACGACAAGTATTTCAGGGCAGAGTGTTGTTCGTCCTAAAATATAAAGACCAATTTTTCTTAAAAATCTTTCCGAAAAATTAATTTCGAGCCCAAATTTCAATCTGGAAATTTTGGCCGAAAATTAGAAAAATTGCCTTTATATTTGATTTTTTCCACGAATTACACTTTACCCGTATTTCACACCAATGACTACTAACTACTATTTTCTGAATACAATAATTTAAAAAAGATACCAAAAAAAATTGTACAAAAGAAATAACTACAGACATTTTTTGTTACTTTACCGGATGTCAAGTTTACAGTTAGTTCACGTTAAAGATTTAGAAAAACTGGCCTTGAAGAAATGGCACCTAAATTTTCTAAAAACTTATTAAAAAAGGGACCAAAATATGCTAAAAATTTTATGTGCGGTTTCTTAAAACTGTTTTTGATGGTCAATTACAGGTGTACTACAAATAGTTTCTTGGAAGGAGATCTGTTTTAAGGACCCTCAAATTAAAAAATCTTTAAAAACTGGTATATCAATTACGGGACCCCCTGGGCATTTTTTGCCACTTTTTTAGTCAAAAGTTTTATATAATTCGGCTTTTAAAAACGACTTATCCTGAGCATAAATATTAAGAAAAAAATGGTCCAAATCAGAGCATTGTTTCCAATTTTTTAACAAAAACTGATAATTAAACAATTTCAGTAATCTCAGAAAAAAAATAAAAAATAGTCCGATTACCAATTCGAAAAATACCAGTTTTCTAAGCTGTAAATTTGAGGGTAAACAATTTATTTATTCTTAGTTTTCCTACAAGAGGTTTTTTATACTCAATTATTATTACATTAATCTACTCCAAAGTTTGGATCCAAACTATGTAGGATGTCACGCTTTTTCTGGAAATGTATGGTGTCCATAAGTGATGATTGTACAACTCAACCGGTCAAATTAAAAAAAATGTAATTTGACTCGAAAATTAAATTATTTTTGGTATTTTATTGCTTTCGCTCATTTTGATTGATGAAATGACTAATTTCTTGGTATTTTTTCAGATTAGATAATAGTTTAAAGATATTTTTGAACCTCTAGAATTCGCCAAGTCTCGTTTTTACTTAACTTTTTCACTGTATAAATCATACTTGAAAATGGAAGGAATCCGAAACGTCGTAGATAATATTATTTCGAAGTGTAAAGAACCCAGAAGTTATTTTAATTAGAAAACGTATGTCACGATTTTGAAATTCCTGGTGTTAGATGTAAAAAGATTATTTTCGGGATGCCACTAAAATAATTATTGGGCTGTAGTACTTTTTTAAGCGCGTCAGCTATTCGTTTTACCTGTAAACATTGTTCACCGAAGACTTTTTCCATGGAACCCTATTTTTTCGAAAAAAATTGTTTACATACAAAATGTGTGCTGATATTGTTTGTGTTTATAGAAGAGTAGTTCGTGTATCAAGGGTTATAAATACGGCCATTGTTATATGTATATGATAGTTTTTTGCCCGTTTAAGGAGGTTGTGTCCCCTAAAAAATTAGACTGGAAATTAAGAAATAAATAAATAAGCCAAAAAATGATTTTTGAGGTTATCTACAGTACTTTTAAAAAATTTCCGAAAATCATCTTACTTTAGAGAGCACTACCCCCTTATTCACCTTCTGCAAAATTTTCGGGCAAAAAAGTCTTGCTTTAATTTTCAAATAAAAATTGGAAAGAAGGAAATGACTCCTTGTAATGTGCCATAAACTTATAAATCGCTGTAACCATAATTTTTCTCACTGTTGGTGACAATTTTTAGTTTAGTAAGGAGGTTAAATAGTTCATCCGATAAAGGCTTTTTCACTTTTAAAATCCTAGCCAGCTTATTTTTTTTCAGCTGTATGGTTGAAATCTTTCTATCGTAAAAAAACTTTGGTTGGTGTCAACCTGTTTACGAACATTTTTTATGTATGTTGTCCTTATAGGTGTTATACATGTTTATGTGAAAGCCTTTATAAAGACACTTGTTTTGCCTCAAATGTTTTTGCAGATGTAGATGTTTAGGGATCGACAATTCTATGACTAACTAGTCTCGGGAATCGGGGAGAATAACCAATATCATTTATTTTGGCTTGGATTTCTGCTAAATTTTGAGGTGGAAACTATAAAATTGTGAGAATATAAAAAAAAATTGGATGAAAATTTCAAATTAAATTTTAACCAAAATTTTATAATGAAATACATTTTTTTTATTCGGCACTGAAACATACGATTTTTTTGAAATTTTGAGCCATAATATACATTTTCAAGCTATGAACTAATGTTGAGCTGTTTTTTTTCGATTTATGGTTTTTTACCGGTGAAAAAACGATAATTGGAAAACCCGGCACTGTAGCGGAACGCAGCTTGGAAAGTGATATCACCGGAACTATCTCACCGGTGAATTTGAGGTTCCTAAAGAGAGATAAATTTTGAAATTTTCACCGAAACTTTTCTTATGTTTTGAAAATTTGAAAAAAAACGAATTCGGCGAACCCAAGCCAAAAGAAAGATCATAAGTTATTATCACCGCTGTCTGAAACTCTAAAATCCGAGAATGGTCGTTTCTTGAAAAATGTACTAAACTTAATCGTTCAAAAATATTAAGACCCATACACTGTTATTCTTAATGTTACTTAATCGTTTTTATTTAACCAGTTTCCCATGTATATTGACACTGAAAAAAATATTTAACAAGTTTTATCTTTAAAACAAATACTAGTAGTATATAAATTTCTTTTGTTTTTAACGATAGTTATAGAAAACCAACTTGATTGATATTAACCCCCTAGGCCTTATCAGAAACATCCTTCGATATTTTATAAGGACAAATGTGCCCGCGCTGGTCTAAGGAGTTAATCGTCTATTTCTCAGCTTTTTATTCTCACTGTTTCCATTCGTGTTCAAACATAATAATTTTCCAAATTGTCCTTAATTTCGCTCCGTCCGAAAATCACAGTATCAAATCTTCCACTTTTATTCGCTCTCGAATAAAACTTAAAAAATTCGAAAAAAATATTATTTATTCAATATCGATAGAGATCTTTACGAAGCAGTTTTATCTTATTTTGAATTTTCTTGAAATTTGCATCCTCAAGTTAAGACACAAAATAAATTTTGGAGAAAAAACTCTCTATAATTGACTTCTGGGGGTGCAAAATACAAAAAAAACGGAAAATTTCATGATTTTTAAAGACCAAAAATATAGCAAATTTCGTCAAGAAGGGCCATCGTATCAAATAAACTGCTATAACATATGTTCTCGGTTTTCCCCTTATTTTCAATGTTGAGAAAAAAAAGCTTCTCATTTGATAATGTAGGATTCTTTGTGATTACATACGGCCTGATTTTTTTTAACTGTCACATTTTTTCCTCCAGGCGGCTGGACAGTGAAAATTCACTATATTTTGGCTGTCTAGACAACTGGAGAAAAAAATATGACAATTAAAAAAAACTCAGGCTGTATAAATATTTTTTTAACGTTTCAATATTTCATAAATCATCTTCAGAATGAGAGATAAAAAAACAGTCTTAAAAATGCAAAGGAATAATGTATATATTATTTTTTTTTTCATTTTGAAGATGATTTACGATAAAGTGAAACGTTAATTAATCAATATTTATATGTAATCACAAAGAAGCCCATACTGTCGAATAAGTTTTTTCATTTTCTTAACCTTGGAAAAAGGCAAAATGGGGAAAAAGCAATTAATTTGATACTATGGCCCTGGCGACCTCATCGATTCGAAACCTTGAAAATACAATATTTATATTGCAAATTTCTCTCAACTTAAAAAAAAATATTTAGTGTCTTACTTGATAAATTTGAATTTAGATATCAAACAAATCGGCCTTTAAAACGAACGAAATCGGACGCCAAAATCAAGATTTTGATGGACCCATCCGAAACAGAAGCTCTGCTAGATTAATCATTTGTTCATTAACACTGGCTGTGACCTTGACCTCTGCCGAGGTCGTATGGATGGTGGCCACATGGATGATATTCTAGTCAAGGATCAAAATTATCATTCATTTAATTTTTTAACGGATGAATAGTCGCTAAATTTATTTTGTTAATAGGCTATGATTAGGCAGCGCACCGTGCAAAAAAAATATATTTTAAATGACGCCATTCACCAATAAATGAGAAAAAAATGGTCATTTTTACCGGTCAAAATTTTAAATTGACGATTTGAGCAGGAAATTCCATTAGGTATTGTGCCCGTGAAATTCTACCTAAGATAGGCAAATAAAAAGTTAGGTAAAGCTGAAACTGAATTAATTTAAAAAAAAACATTTTTCCGCCTACGCATTTTCGATGGTTAAAATTTTCCATCTAGAACTAAAATTGTTTTTTACTTATTTGGTGACAAACGACACCGTAAAATTGTATTCGTGATATTATTTAACGAAAATATTGGTTATTCGGTAGATATCGTCAAAAAAATTAATTTTGCATCATTGTTTGCGATTAGTGAAAATGCAGCAAAAGCAACATTTTTGACGATATTCACGAAAATAATGAATATTTTTATATTAGTACGATCAAATAACAGAATACCATTTTACAGTGTCATTTGTCATCAAATAGATAGAATTCAATTTGGATTCTAGAATCCCCGACGGATTTGAATTAAAACTGATGAATTCTAATTTTTTTACCATTAAGTTTCGAACAAATTACTTTTATTTTTTAACATTTTATAGGATCCTAAAATTCACATGTGATTTATTTCGGAGCTGGTACATTCGATCTTTTTGAAAATTTGGGGCATACTTTAACTTTCCAAGCTTCGTTCCGTTGTTTTTACCGGTTTTTAAATCGAAAATTACTGGGTAAAAACAGGCACTGCAGAAGAACATGTTCGAACACAGCTTGGAAAGTTATTATATATGGCCAAAATTTTCGAAAAGATTGTATGTACCAGTGAGGAAATATCTTTTTAATTTCAGGTCGTAAAAAAACCTCCATCTGCGAAAATTTTCGATACTGCCCTATTTTTTTCTAATAAGACTGACGTTACTAGAAATTGGAATTTCGAAAAAATTTTCCCAATCTTATGCCAAGGCACACTAAAAAATTTATAAGTTAAAATTTCGACTCGAGCCCCTGATAATTAAAATTCTAAATCAATCCGTTTTTTTAATTTAAATTTGCAAAAAAAGAGAGGACTTAAAAATTTCTTCGAGGAATTATTTAAAAAAATTATTTTATTCATTTCATTTAGTTCGAAAATCAAAAATAAATCAAAAAATAATGTTTTATAATAATATCTCAATTTTTTCCTTCAATTTTAATCCTTTATATCAGGACAGGCACTAAAGCAAGCAGAAATCACGTCTGCAGGACCAATCAAAATTCAGCCTCGTATTGCACCAGCTAGTGTTGGTCCAAGTGGTCCTAATATGGTCCAGACAACGAATCAGAATCACGGGGGAAGCAATCAGTACCAAAGTCCGGTTCAACAAAAGGTCGTCATTTCAAGACCTCGAAATGGAAATACGCCACAAGATAATTCTAAGAATTTTAAGCAAGGGCAAAATATTGTAATTGTCAGGGGAAATGGCCAACAAGGAAAATGTTTGCAAATTTTCAATCGACTAAAATTTTTGACAGAGTTTCGATTTTTATTAGAAGGGTTTTTATCTCAAGAGCCTGTTTTTTACCTCAAATCGACTCTCCCTATTTATTTTTACAGGATCTGGACAAAAATCAAGGAATCTAAAAAAATGAAATCTCCTGAAAATTGAGAATCATATTTCATTTTTAAATTTTTATTGGGGTTTCTTTATTTTTTGGGTCAAATCCTGCAAAAGTAAATAAATCGGTTAAGCCTTTTTCGCGAAACCGCTAATTTTATCAAAATAAATATCACCCCTCAGCGATGTCAGATTTCATTTTTGACATTTTTTTGGGTTCCTTGATTTTTTGTCCATATCCTGTAAAAATAAAAAGAAATGGGCTGGGCCGTTTTCGAGAAACTGATTATTCTTCCAAAATTTCCGGTAAAACGGAAATCGAAAAACCCCTGAAATTTCAAAAAGATCGTATGACCAGTTCCGAGCTATCACACCGAGATAAAATACTCATCTAAAACAATCTAAAATCAAAATTTTCGACATTCCGAGTCCTAAATAATGAAATAGAAAATTGATTTTTTTTCCAAAAATCTAAATTTTTTTAACATTTTCAAGTTCAAAATATGCAAGGTCAAACAATTTTCATATCAAACCCTGGTGGTCAAATCCGATCTTCTCGGCCTTCTTCCGATGACAATTCGGGCACGCCCATCCGGGGACAAATCCGCCAAAATAATTTTATTCGAATTGATAAATCGCAGCTTGGCGCCGGAAACCAGGTCAAATTGGTTCGAAACCAAAATGGTCAGCTTCAGACCACGACCGGCTCCCCGGTTAACCACACGGTTCATCATGTGCAAGGTGGTATTCAAACAAGGCGAATTTTGCCCACGCAACAAAGCCAAAACAATCCCGCCCAGAGGACGCCGATAAGAACCGGCACGCCACAGCGAGTGACCATGACGCCCACGCAAACCGGTAACCAGCGGGTTCAAAACACGCCCGGTACACCGGTTAACACCGTCAAAGGTAACCAACTTAGGCTCATTACCGTTGATAGGAACCGGAAGCCGATTAGTGGCGTCCAAGTGGCGAAAATTAAATTGCCGTCACATGGGGCGGCCCCTGCCGGAAGTCCTCAGACTCCGATTCAACAGACAACCACCCGGTTTTGCCCCTCGCCCAGTACCGGTACACCAAGACCAGTTCATCAACGAATTATACAAAATACTCCGCCACCAAGACCCGCAGCACCAACGCCGGTAAAATATCCGAGGGTTTCAGGAATGAGTTAAACACCGAAATATGGTTCTTTCTTATTCAAAATCTTTACATCGAATTAACTCAAATAGGACAAGCATCCAACCCCAAAACGCATTAATATATTCAAAATACCGCTTTAAAATTCTGAAACATAGATCTTATGATCCTAAAGGAATAATGCCTTTTTGATGAAAAAAAAGTGATGTTTTTTTCATTTTGGCCTAATTTTTTATGCTTTGAAGTGATAAAAAGATGTTTTTGTTTCGCCAAAATGCTGTTAATAGGACAGGGTAACAATTTCTACCTGTCCTATTAAAGTTATTTCACTGTAAAAATGTGGGTGTCGCTGAAACCTTAATCCATATATAGTTTGATAGCAATTAGATGCAATATTAAAATCTAACGGGAAACTAGTTAATATATCAAAGTACAACCAAACGACTATCTACAGAGTAATAGGCTATAACTACTGTTTCGGTTTCTCTTCAAATAAGTCAAGGTCACGTGGGAAACGCGTGGCTCTATTATTTTATTAAATAATGCAATTGGTTTCAGTAACGAACGGAGAACCGTTGATTTTTCGTGGGAGACATCACTTGATGTCTCTAAACGGACAGGCAGCTTTCCCAAAAATGCAAGAAATAAGTTTTTTCATATTTTTTTTCAATTAACAGTAGAGTATTTGATAGCACGCGAACGGGCTCTACTTTTAGCCATTTTTCTTAAATAAATTATGAAAAATGACAATTTCAGCGTTTTTTACTTAGAATGAATCTTTTTATACTAAAAAACGCTAGAATTAGAATTGTGTTATAATTTATATCAAGAAAAATAGCTGAAAAGGAACAGCCTTGTATGTAAACATTTCTTAAATTTTTAAATTTCAATTACTGAAAGAAGAATCTGAAGATGATTAAATAAAAAATTAAAAAATGCAATTTTATAATTGAAATTTAAAAAAAATTATATCTCAGCACCAAAAAACACATCTAAATTTGACGTGAATTTAAATCACCAACATTTTTACCTGACCGTTCATAGTCAACAATTGCATAAAAATGAAATGAATGGTAAACAATTAACTCTGATAAGTTCAATGTCATGAACCACAAGGAAGTAAGCCTGGTTTTATTGTTCTTTCTTCTGATTCGATTGAAAATCTTCGAAATACTTATGCTCAATTGCAAAAATGTTTCGCTACATGCATTTACGATATTCTAGATATCGATGACACACAACATGCCTTAATGCCCAAACTTAAAGATATTTATCGAAAGGTAAGACAAAGGTTAAATTAAAAGCTAGCAAAATCATTTCATATGACCCCTGAGAAGAGTCACATTTCATTTTTGAATTAGCTTTAGGTCGTTTTTTTAATGAGGCCACTGTGATTTTGACTGGGAGAGCTAAAAAAGATCGCGACAAATGGTTTTTTGTATGTGAAACCTTGAGGACAAATATAGGGTGAAATTTTTTTTGGCTTACTAGGGTGGTTTTTTTTTTAGGAACTACGCACAAATGACGGCTTTCTCGTATTTTGAAACCCCATAAGACTATATTGGCAGATCGAGAATTTAATTCCACATTTTTCGTTGGTTTTTTTTTTAATTTCAGACCGGTTGACCGGTAATGGCGGATTTCCGGTCGGTCCAATTTTCAATCAGGCCAAAATCGGCCTCTAGACTAATACGGGTACAAGGAGTTCGAATCTGATATCAGATTTTTTCGATGACGTCATTATGAGTCATTTTGGGGTCACTTTAGAACATTCATTGAAATAGAACCTTTATAGATATAAAAACTTAACAAAGGGGGTAATTCAGTACCAGGAATTCAAATCTAATGTCAGATTTCACTTGTGACGTCATTATGAGTCATTTTTAGGTGTTTTTAGAACATAAATTTAGAAATAGCCTTTATAGATATGAAAAGTCGGCCCTATAAGTAATCGAGTACCAGGAATCCAAATCTGATATTAGATTTCATCTGTGACGTCAGTATGAGTCATTATAGCGTCACTTTATAACATTTATTTAAAAGGGCATTTATATATCGATTACGGGGACTCCTGGTCGTTTTTTACTGAATTGTTAGCCAAAATTTTTTATATAATTCGGGTTTTGAAAACAACTTATCCGATTACATTCTTAGATTAGCTTAAACTGAGCAGAAATATCTTGTGAATAATAAAGTAAAAACATTGTTCCGAATTCGACCATTGTTTCATTACCGGTAAACCGGTCTGAAATTCAAAAAAAATCCAACGAAAGATGCGGAATTAAATTCTCAATCTGCCAATATATAGTCTGGTATGGGGTTTCAAAATACGAGAAAGCCGTCATTTGTGTGTAGTTCCTAAAAAAACCACCTAGGTTGATCATGTGGATCAATGGATTTTGTAAAAATAAAATCAAAAAATGGTTTTGTAGTGCAAGAGCCAATAAAAGTTATGTTTTGACTCTAAATACCAAACAGAGCGTATGTGCCGATTAAGACCTATCTCAAACTACTTTCTTAAAAAATCTCGAATCATTTATGCAACCAGCTTGATTTCGGACTCGAGGTGAACCTCGATCGTTTTATTTCGGAAAATTGGCACAAATTTTGAAACAGAGAGTTTTTTCTGAAGAAAGTCAGGGATTCAAGCGAAATTTCTATGGTGTTTTTTTCTAGAGCTTGGGTCTGTTTTTTAGATACCTCACATGTAAGTGAAATGGTACATACGATCTTTCTGAAGTTTTGGGTCATATTTTAACTTTTCAAGCTTCGTGGTACTGCATAGTCAGTTTTTTCGATTTCCGATTTTTTACCGGAAATTTTCGTTGTTTTTTTGGCGAAAACCCGATAATTTTTGGTAAAACCGGAAATAAAAAAAGCCGGCTCCGTAGCGCCACTCAGTATAAAATTGACCCAAATTTAAAGAAAGATGTATCAGTTCCTAACTATCTCTAAAAATATCAACAATAGGTTGAATGGGTGTGCCCATTTATTTTTGTGCCCTCAAATAAATAAAATAATAAAAAAATAAGGGAAAGTCCGTTTTCCTAGAAGGTGGTTAGGTAGCTTTTTTTTTAACTCAACACACCCTTCTCAGTCATTTTTCTCGAAGACCATACCAGAGTATCAACAAACGGTTTTTGCTATGTGTAGCCAAGTAAATTTGTGATATGTAATTTTTTGGTTTCGTGGTCAACCGGTTTACCGGTAATTGATGTTCCAAACAGGTTTACATTTCTTTCAAGATAATCAATCAATATTTATATGGGAAGATACATTTCGAGGTAGTTTTTCGCGAGAAAATTTTTGGCATCAATTATTTTGACATGTGACACCTTGGAGGGTGTCAAATTACACTTTTTAGGTATAGGCTAATAAAAAAAATGTTCAAGTGATATTATACAATCGGGGTAGTTTTTCAAGAAAAAATTCCTGGCATTATTTATTTTGACATGTGACACCTTGGAGGGTGTCAAATTACACTTTTTAGGTATCGGGCTAATAACAACAATGTTTAAGTGATATTATACATATTGGGGTAGTTTTTCAAGAAAAATTTTTGGCATTATTTATTCTTACATGTGACACCTTGGAGGGTGTCAAATTACACTTGTTAGGTATCGGCTAATAACAAAAATGTTTAAGGGATAATATACACATCGGGATAGTTTCTCAAGAGAAAATTTTTGGCACTAATTATTTTGACATGTGACACCTCGGGGGGTGTTAAACTTCACTTTTTAGTATCGACTGAGATATAGAAGATGTTTATATGATGATATACATTTCGGGGTTATTTATCAGATTTTTTTCAATCGGTATTTTGACATATATGCTATACATGTATCATTTTTTAATATCAAACATAAATAAAACAAACAACGAGATAAATGTTTATAATAAATGAGCATATAAGTTTTTTGGGAGATAAGAATATATACCTTTTTACGTTTAGGTGATGGACCTAATTTATGTCCGTTTTGAAATGGCATCTCAATAATATAATCTAAAATTTCTAAATAAAAAAAATCGAAAATGATCGAAAAATTTCAAATAATTAATACCAAAAATTTTCTCTGGAAAATTGCCCAATATCACATAAAAATTTAATTTTTCTTAGCCGATTCTAAAAAAATGTAATTTGACACCCTCCGAGGTGTCACATGTCAAAATAATTAGTGCCAAAAATTTTCTCTTGAGAAACTACCCCGATATGTATAATATCACTTGAACATTTTTGTTATTAGCCGATACCTAAAAAGTGAATTGACCCTCCAAGTGTCACATGTCAAAATAATTGATGCCAAAAATTTTCTCGCGAAAAACTATCCCGAAATGTATCTTCCCATATAAATATTGCTTGATTATCTTGAAAAAATGTAACCGTTTGAAAATCAATACCGGTAAACCGGTTGACCACGAAAAAGACCAAAAATTTTACATATTACAAATTTACTTGGCTACACATAGCAAAAAACCGTTTGTTGATATCTCGTAAGGTCTTTGAGAAAAATGACTGAGAAGGGTGGGTTAAGTTAAAAAAAAAGCTACCTTAGCTCTCCAATTTCCCACTTTGGAAAGGAAAGGAGACCTCCCCTTTCACTTTTTTCTACATCATCCTTATTTAAATTTTTTTAGTCGGACACAAATTACCGTAACTACCTCTCAAAAAATCCGCTAAAGATTTTGGACAACGTTAAGGCTATCAGCGCCGGCTCTTACATTTCGCTCGAAACATATTTGAAGTCCGAAACCGCGGGCGGGAGCGTAGGTGCGAATTCGAGCCAACATGCAAATGCCATGATTCCCCACATTCGGGTCAGCTCGCCCAAAATCCAGGCCGGAAGTTTGACCGGAAGTGGCCAAATCCGAACCATGCTGACCGGAAATAAACTGGGCCAAAATTTAATAAGGAGGCCGGTCAAACTCGAGCCAAGCCCAATGTCAAACGAGTCAAATTTAATGAAATCTGAAGATAATGATGAAAGAACAACTGAACTCAAAATTGAACAAAAACCAAAAAGACCGCCAACAGCTATTACTAAGAAGGTTGAAAACGACCAATTAAATTGTACACAAATCATAAATATAAAAGGTAAATTCACTTTGAATAAGTTGCTCAAAATCACGCGCTATGTAAAATACCAGAAACTTTTATTCTTTCGGGAATAGCATGAAAACGCAAGTTTGCTCTACAGTAAAAAGCTATTTTAATATGATGCAAACGAGCTCCAACTTTTAGTCATTTTTAAAACAAATTATTTTTCAAAAAAAATTGTTTGTGTTAAAAATCTTCGATCAAATTGGTAGACAATTTTTTACTCAAAATCACATGCTATGTAAAAAAAACTCGGAACTTTTATTTAAAAATAACAAGTGTTGTTATACAGTGTGTTGTTATACAGTTTTTACTTACATTACTAATGTCCAATCAAAACATTTTGAATGACTTCCTGGAAAGGCGCTCATCTTGGGCTCTTTCTAGCCATGGCCAAACCGACATTTTTCATGGTAAAAACGGTAATTTTACCAGTTTAAATATCGCAAAAAAATAAATTTTATCTTTTAAAATTTTGTTCGTGATTTTTTATTAAGGGAGTACTGGTCGCATTTAAAGAACTCGGACATGAAATTTCCAGATTAGTTTTAAAAAATGTTTTTTTCTGAAAATATGGACAAAAATAAGTTATCAGATGTCTTTTTATTTTCATTTGTCATAAAAAAAGTATTTTCATCGCGATTTGAACATATTCAGTGTGATTTTTTTCAAATTTTTGAAATTTCTGAGAATTTGAATCGCGGTTTCAAAAAGACGAGATACAAAAATGCAAATTGTAGAACTAGGGGCTTTGCGCGTATCCTCAAGGATCGTATACTACCAGTTTTAGGTTTCTGCCGCCAAAATCCACAGGAGGAGTAGTATTTTCCCCCGAGGCACTCAAAATAAGGCCAAAAAACTGTTTTTTGCTCATTTAAGCGCCGGATGAAATTTTTGAGTAAAACTGAAACTTGGGTTCTGCCCACGTTCTCTGTGGTCAAATAAAAGCTATAAAAGTATTCTCTATCTTCAAAACTCAGGGAGGAGTAGGCTTTGAGTGAAATAGTGCCACTTTTGAAAGGTCGTTCCTGATTGGTCGGCCAATCAAAGGCCTTCGATTTGTTTTGTGAAAGCAATATTAATGTTCAATTATCCCTAAACTGAAATACATATGTTCGTGCTGTTCTAGTACTTCATTGAGGCGACGCTGAAAACCTGTTTTTGGCCTTAAAATGCGACCAGTACTCCCTTAAGGGTACCCCACGCGGTTTATTTCGGCTCTCATCATGGTAGAAAGCTAATTTTTTATCGATTCTCATTTTGTTATCGTTTCAATCCTAAAAAATTAAAAAAAAATTATCGAGTCAAAAATTTCCTATTTTTCTAAGTATATAATTTCCTTCTATTGTCTGTAACTTTCAAAGTTAAATCCGTTGACGCTGATTTTGTGCATGAGTTCACTTTGATTTTCAATCTAAGAATAAAAAAAATTTTAATTTTCGGAAAAAAAAATTCTGAAGTTTTCTTAGATTGATAAATCGGACGTACCCACGCGGGTTTTATTTCGGCTCTCAGAATGGTAGAAAGCTAATTTTTATCGCATTCTCATTTTTGTTATCGGTTTCAATCAAAAAAATTAAAAAAAAAATTTTCGATGTAAAAAAATTTCCTATTTTTCTAAGTATAAATTTCCTTTCTATTGTCCTGTAACTTTTAAAGTTGAATCCGTTGACGCTGATTTTTTGTTGCATGAGTTCACTTTGATTTCAATCTAAAAAAAAGAAAAAATTTTTTATTATTTCGGAAAAAAAAAAATTCAGAAATTTCTTAGATTGATAAAATCGACGGACCTTATATTTCGGCCTCAGACATGGTAGAAATGCTATTTTATGTTCATTCTCAATTTTTGTTATCGATTTCATTCAAAAAATTAACAAAATAAAATTCGATGTAAAAAAATTTCCTATTTCTTCTTTTGCTCGTCATTTTTCAGCTTTTATTCGACCAGGAATACTGTGTTTTATAAGAAAAGACACCGAATACATACATTTCACTGTGTGAAATTAACTGGCTGTTTCATTAAAAATATGAATTTGTTGAAAACTATAAAAAAAAAATTATATCTTCCGAGAAAATATTTTATCTGTATTTTCAAGAAGCAAAAGTTTGACTGCGCAAAACCATAACTACAAAAGATAGCAAAATACTGAGCGCATAAAAATCACGAGCTCCCGATTTTGAGAAAAGTGCTTTTTTTCCGCGAAACAATTTGCTTACTTGTGCTCACAATGAAATTGAACTAGCGCTGCAGGGGTACCAAAACAGCCATTTTGAGGAACTTTATCAGTGATTGTAGGCAAATTAAGGAAAAAAATAATATCTGGACGCATAACTTTTTTTAACTAACAATTTAGGTATGCTCACAAAAAATCAGAAAATTATGTTAATACATCGCTAAATGAATTGAACAGATAAAAGTCGAAAAATAACTTTTTGGACCGGTAAAAATACCGGTACGATCATACAAAAAACTTTTTGTCACTTTTTTCGAAAAATTCAGACAAATATCTCCTGGGTCTTAGAACAGAAACTCAAGCAACTTTTATTCAGCTCAGAACAAACGGTTGAAAATCACTAAATGGCGTGGGGTACTCCCTTTAGCAATAAAATACCCATAGTCCTTTGATTCATTATTTTCATGACGATTTCATATAAAAAAATTCAAAGGTCATGAAAAAATTCAAAAAATGACCGGTACTTTTTAATTGGCCTATCATGAAGTGAAATTTTAACCTGAATTTATTTTTTTTCATTTTATAGACAAAAAAGAAGCATTTTGTAATTTGACCCCAAAAACCGATATTTATTAAGATCCGTTTACATCTATGGCCGATATCCGCGATCGTTTATTACCTTTTAACTGCTTTTCCTTTCCTGATATCACCGAAAATGACGTGGAAAAATCGTACTCGGATGTTCTGACCCCCCTCTGCGATTCTCTCCTCGAACGCAAGCGCAAACTGGAGCAAGATTTTCGTTGCAAATTCAACAGGTACAACTCAGAGTTAACTATGGGGGAAGATGTGCTGATAAACGATTTGCTACTCAAATCAGACCAGGCAGTGTTTGAGGAAACGAAGCGGAAGCGCTTTGAAACGAAAAAAATTCAGATTAACTCGCGGCCACCAGTTGTGCAGCAGCAGCAGTCTATTAGACCGGAGTCTACTAGACCTTCCATGTCATATAATAATAATCAATATACAGTTCAATCTACTACTATAGATGATGGAGATGCCGAACACGATAACGCCGTCAAGGGACTGTTAGATAATTTCTAACCAAATTGACTCATTCTGAAGAGAAATCAATCTTTATTATACTTTTTTTTTATCATTTCAACTTTTCAAGGAAATGGGTAAATATGTTTGTTCAATTTTTTCTACAACAGTTTTGTACAACAGTCCTCGCTCCCTGGCTGGTCTAAATACCAGGGTATGTAGAAATTGAAGTTTGCTTTGTTCCTGAATCTAGAATTCTAAAATATAAAAATCAAAAAAGTTTTCAACATTTAGTTTTTTTGATATTTCAAAAACCATAATAATTTAAGGCGATCTATGAAAATATTTTTAGTAAATACATTTCAAATTTTTTGCGCATTTCTGCCTTTTTGGGCTTTCATAAATATAACCAGAAGTTCTAAAACACCTCCAAAAACTTGTACAAGTTAGGTAGCGAAAACTGTAATCTATCTTCAAAAATAGTAGAAATTTTTTTAGTTTTTCATGCAAAATTTTCCGTGCTACAGATAACTGCACTATTTTAGTTGAGTCCCAACTATCAATTTCTAATTTTTTTTCCTCCAGTTGCCCAAATTTTTTTATTTACCCATTATAAATAGAATATTGAACTAACAAAGTCCTTTGATTCCAATTCTAATTAAAAACCGTTTTATTTTGTATAAAGATGAGTCATTATCCGTATTTTGACGAACACTACTGCCTTTAAATGAACTTAATAAAATGAACTGATTGCATTGATTTTTGAGACGGGTCATTTTGCCGGCATTTTAGTAGGAATCCTCACATTTTTTGGCAAGTCAAAAATTAATAAGGATGGATTTTTAAGAACAAGTCACTTTTCGAATTTCAGAAAATGGTTAAATTTACCGCCATCTTAACTTTGGCTTTCGGTTGCTCAGAGAATTTAATTTGGCAAAACTTGTCGAAATTTTCAAAAAATGTTAAATGTACAGTATCATAGATTAAAAATTTATCCTAACAATTTACAGTTTGAACCATTTTTCAGATTCTAAAATATGAAAGTTCTGGCGGATTTTTAGCGAAATGGCAATATTTTAAGAGTGAAATAAAACGAAAAAATCATACATTTGACTATAAAAATTCATAAATGTTTTGAGTGTCCTCAGAAATAAAAAATATATTTAAAAATTTCTAAAATAAATCTCTAAGATGTGCATCACGTCGCGACGCGTCGTATGATATTTCGCTCTCAAAAAAATTGTAGGTTCTTAAAAAATACATCTAATCATTATTGCCGTGAAAAAATTCGAAAAATTGCAGGAAAAAATGACCCGCGCTTGATTTTCTTATCCCCCTTCTTCTCTACCCTGAAATATAGTACCGTTGTTATAACACTTTTCAACATAAGACTAATCTTGAAATTTTAGATTTTAACCGGTTAATCCGTTTGACCATCGGGAATGGGCTCTCATGTGGCCCCATATATGCCGACCTCATATCCAATGCTACCAAATAATCACAATCTTCAAAGGTTAATTTTTCCTACAATTACAAAGGCCAAGGCTAAAAAAGTTTTTAGATTCGGGAAAATAGACAAACTCACTTGTGTTCAATAAGGCGGCATTTTTTTACATTGAAATTTGACACCAAAATTCCTTAAATATTTGAAAGGCGTTTTTTTTCTCGAAAAACTATTTTCAATTTTAACTTTCCAGCAAGCGTTATCTCATAAATTATTATGAAAATTGCTCATGAAAAAAATTATCTTTCCTAACTATAAATCAGAACATTTGACATACTAAATGATGTACGATAAATTTTCTTCTTTAGCACCAGATTATCATTATTTTTAGTCTACACCTCAGACAATTATTTCAATTTAGTTGTCGCCAAAAGTCTTTTGAAATAAAGCATTAAATTATCGAAAAAAAAACGACAAAATTTTAAAACATGGCAATTTCAATGAAATTACCTACCTCTGCACCTGTGTTTTGAACCACCTTCTGTTTCTGAAAGTTGAAATTTATCTGAGAACTGAAAACATATTTAAAAGATACAGCTGAGAAAAGGACTTCAGAGTCATCAGAGAAAATGAAATAATTCTAGAAATATTCATCCAAGCAAAAGAAACTTTACTACGTAACAATAAACTAAACGTATTTTTAAATGGCAGCCACACCCTGTTTACCAAAAAATGATCTTGTTGCTCATCATGTTAGGCTGTATTATAAAGGGTGGAAAGTAAATTGATCGAAAAAAATTGGTGTCAAGTTTAAATCTAAAAAAAAACTCTTAAGAGTAAACTATTTTATCATGGAAAAACTTTTCATGAAGATTTGTTTTTATTTATTATTTCTAAACCCTTTTTTAGTACCCCTCCATATCCAAGTCCATCAGTAGATATCGAAGATTATGACGAAGAAATTTTCAAGCGAACTCTGTGAGTTAAATAAATTACATTTAAACGACGATTCATTGGCGAATTTATCAGACAATTTTGTACCATAAATGTAGCATTTTGAAATAATCTTTATATGGTTAACGAAAAATACCGTCGCGGAATTTATAACATTTAAATTTTGTAGGTATGTTGGTAATTTGCACAAACACACAAGTGAATATGTTCTCAAAGAGCTGTTTAGAGTTTTGGGAAATGTCACGGATGTCAAAATGATTACGCACGAGGTAAATTTATCTTATCATATTGATTATGAACCAGGAGTTCTTTTTTGCTAGGACGACAATTTTTTTATCAAAAGTTGAAACCGATTTTTAAATTATCTGCCATATTTAACAGGTAATTATGAAGCTCTGAATACGATAAAATTTGAGAAAATTTTTTATGGTTCTCCTGCCAAAAATGGCGTTCTAACAAATCTCTCTGACAGAAAATGCAAAAATCGGTTCCTACTTTTGCTTAGGTGGCTTTTTTTTCGGTTGGCCCACCTAAGGTGTATCTGTTCTGAGAGAACTAGACTAGATAGCGACAAACGGTTCTTTGCATCTGAATTTTAACCGAATTTGGAGTGGTAGAATTTTTTTCCGGTGATTTCTGGTTTACCGGTAATTCGCAAAAAATCGGGTTTTTAGGTCATTTTGAGCAATTTCAATGACTGATTTTCGGTCACGTGATCAACCTAGGAAGCCAAAAAATGCAGAAAGCCATTTGTCGCTATCTTGTCTAGTTCTCCCAGTCGAAATCACAATGGGCCAACCAAAAAAAAATCGACCTTAATAAAATTATTGGTGTCCTAACAAAACAAAGGTATATTTTGAGCAATAAAAAATATCATTTTCATTATCTATAATTGTTGTTCAGGGTCAACCTGACACACCTCCTTACTGTTTCGTTACATATGAAACGCATGAGCAAGCAATGACGGCTTTAACAGCAATGAATGGACGTCAGATACACAAAATGCCTCTTAAAGTTAATTGGGCTACGAGACCCGATGGTATCAGAAAAGACACATCACGTAAGAACTTATTTCACAAAAAATCTAGTTCTAAAGTTTGAAGCATTCTTAGATTAAGATTAAAGAGAAAACGGTTATAATAATTTGAATTATTTTATTTTGAAAATTAAATGCCAAAAATTTCGGAGGTTTGATTCGCTGGTCTGACGTTTTGAACGGCTTGAGCTTTTTATTCTTACATACGAGTAACATGTAAAACGCATTTAATAGGACGCGAACGGGCTCCAACTTTTACCTATTTTTCTTCAAATAAATAATAAAAATAAAAAATTTTTATAATTTATTTGAAGAAAAATGGCCAAGATTGGAGCCCGTTCGTGTCCTATTAAATACTTTTTACTGTACTCCATAATCTCAAAAATAAATTTTATTAATATTTTTCATATGACGCGAACGGGCTCCAATGTTTAACCAAACGTGTGTATCGTCATTTTTCTCAGTTTAGCCTCAGTTAATAATCTTATCTTTATTAAAGGTGATCACCATATATTTGTTGGAGATTTATCTCAAGAAATTACTACAAATGAGCTTAAAAAGAACTTTGAACAGTTTGGGGAAATTTCAGAAGCGAGGGTTGTAAGAGATTCACAGGTAATTTGCTATCAGGCCATTCTGAAAAAAAAATCACGTTAAAGTTTCAGTTTTTCAAAAAAAAATCTCAAATTTTTTTTATTTGAATAACTTTTACTGAAGTAAGTTTAAAAATATATATCGGTTCCAAATGTTATTATCAACTGGAAGTGACCTGCAAAGCAAATTATTTAACCAGCGGCCCGATGTTTTTCTGAAATTCTCAAGATATATATTAAACTTGACCAAAAAGATAAAAAAACTACCCTCAACAAATTTTTAAATGGCTCGATGAACGTAATTTTAAAGTCAATCAAGGGCCCCTGGTTAAATAATTAGTTTTGCTGATCAATTTCAGTTGATAATAACTGGGAAACGAGATATATTTTAAACCCCTGAAAATTAACTGATTGAATAAAAAAATATGTTTTTGGAAACGCTGAAGGATGTGGGGCACGATAATTGGGCTCTTTTTTTACACATTTTCAAGTGAAGTTTCTGAGAAACCTGGCTTCAGAAATAATTAATTTTATTTCCAAATACGTAGTACAACTCGTAAGGAAGGTGCCAGTACTATTCAGAGCATCTGATACCTCAACCTACGCTCAGAAAATGGTTTTTAGTAGGCGTCCCTAAAAGCACTAAAAAGNCTGAAGCCCGAAAACCATCAAAATATAATATTTTCCAAAACTTGTCGAAAATGAGGTCAAATGTTTGTAATTTTCACATTATTTTGACTAGACGAACCGTTCAAAGGGTTATGGGTTTATCGCATTTGTCACAAAAGCTTCGGCCGCAAAAGCCATCGACGAAATGAACAATAAACGCGTAGGCGGGCGAGAAGTTCGAACAAATTGGGCGACCTCCAAGCGAGCACCACCGCAGCCAAGCTCGGATCCGGATGCTGTAGCAAGGGCTTCTTCAGAATATAACACAACTGTTTACGTGGGCGGCATCCAAAGAAATGGAAGTAATGATGCTCTTCTAAGAGACAATTTTAGCTGTTTTGGACCTATTGAAGGTAAAATTTTGTATTGAGTTTAACCCTCACTTGCGCCAGTGTGTGTTTGAGCGAAAAAAATCTTGCAAGTGATATTTTCTCACATTATTTTTAAAAACAATTTTTTCCAAGATTTTTAAAATCGACAATTTCCAATTTTTTAAAACACCAACAAGCCCACATTATTTTCGCACCTTCAAGGACTTTGTTCAAAGAAGTTATTTTCTCAGTTTCTCGGCATATTACGGATTAACACTATTCCTGTGAAATACATTTTTCCGCTTAACTCAAACCTATTTTCTGAACTGATCACCTCACAATCTTGAAAATGACATTATTATAATAAAGTCGAAACGTTGAAAAACATTCTTATGAATTTCCAATTATTCAAAAAATCTGGGACACTGATTAGTCGATTTGTAAAAATAGTGTTAGGTGATTTTGAAGAAAAAACGGCGGAAAACAAATAGACAGACTTAGGGTGTCACCTGTCGAGGCTAATATAGAGACTAAGAGGGCTATTAAAAATCCGAGGAGGCCATTCCTAATGATTTTTTCCAAAAAAATTTTTTGAAAAATTTACAAATTTTTCAAAATCCGAGATTTTCAAATGACCCAATTTGGGTATCAAACGAAAGAAGAAATAATTCTCATAATTATGGCTGACAAATGAATTACAATACTACAATTACAATACAAGTAGATTGACTCTTCTTACCGTTTTTCATAATGACAAAATTTTCAGTTTTCGATGTTGAGTCATATATATACCCGTGAAACCGGAAGTTGTCGATGGTTTTTTTGGGAGGGCACGATTTTTGAAGACAAGGTCAACATGAAGCAGTATGCCAAATTTCAGAAAATTTGGATTTAATTTTCTGATTCGGAAACCAATTTTAAGGTGAAAAAAATAAGATTTTCACGTTTTTTGGTCATTTCTGAAGGGATTTTGCCCTTAACTGACCGCATATTTTCGAGGATATTTTCATGAACACTGCCAAATACATAGAACTTGTCCCAAAAGTCGACCATGCCAAGTTTCCGAAATGTCTGAATCGATTCAGGCTGTCGGGGCTTCATTTCAAATTTGATAAATGCTATTTTTAAGTATGAGTGATCTATATGATTCGAAATTTGAAATCGACGCACGGTGCTTTTTTTGAGGGTGAACAGGGAACTTGGGATTTCTATGATGGATTAAATAAAAAATAGCGGAAAAGAATCAGCTCGCGAAAAAAAATTTTTACTCGAGCCCTTTTTTTGAAATACTGCTCTGTGATTGAAAATTTTTCATTTGTCTGTATTTTTTCTGTGATTTGAAAAGTTTCATTTGCAATTTCGAAAGGTTAGAAAAAGAAATCATTTTTTTATCAAAAATGCTTAGAATCTTGCAAGGAATACGTTGGTTGGCCATGGTAAGCGTCAATATGTCCCATAAGGTCCGCCCAATCAGCGACCGGGATTTGAAAAAAAGGGCTCGAGCAAAAAATTTTGTTCGCGAGCTGATTCTTTTCCGCTATTTTTTATTTTTAATCCATCATAGGAATCCAAGTTTCCCTGTTCACCCTCAAAAAAAGCACCGTGCGACGCGTCGGGGGCATTTTAAAGGGGCATTCGCGACGTATCTTTCATAATATATTATCAATCGTTCTTTATTAACTGATAGAAATTTTTTTTTAATTTTCAACTTTTTCTCGGTGAAATCGACAAGTGACACACTAGACAGACTGAATATTTTTTTTCATGAATAAAAATGAATATTCATTATTATAATAATATTTTTAATTAAATTCAACAATTTCAAGTTGTAACCGGTATTTTCACCGATGAAATTCAGAAAAAAAATTTCAGCTTTTATTTCTTCCAATGACATTCTGCTCTGTATTTTTTCATTTTTGGTTTAATTGCCTAGTTTAAAAGCATTATATTCGCCTGCTTTTATTAAATGTTAATTATAATTTTATCTGAAAATTTTGAATTGGTTTTCAAAAGTAAAGTTAAAATGAGGCATAATAAATGATGCAAAACTTATTGGTAAATTTGTACATCATCAGCCCACAACGCCCTTAAAATAAAAGAAATAATTTAAACAAAATTATAGAAATCCGACTTTTCGAAGAAAAAGGATATGGTTTTATCAAGTACCAAACTCATCAAGCAGCAACAAAAGCAATTGTCGAAATGAACGGAACAACAGTCAACGATAATATTCAGGTATTTGTTTAAAAAATAAAATTTACTAAATTCGTATAATTTATTTTGTATACAAAAACTTCAAAATCACATATCGAATAATTGGCTAAGGCCGGCTCTAGTTATCGTTGAATACCTTTTAGATAGATTCAAATTGGTATTGAGGCGGTAATGGTTGTGTAAAAAGACCAAGGGTTTAAACTAAAGTATATCGATTGCGGGCCCCCTGGGCATTTTTGCCACTTTTTTAGCCAAGATTTTTTATATAATTCGGATTTTGAAAACGACTTATCCGATTAAGTTCTTAGATAGCTCAAACTGAGCACAAATATTTAGTAATAATAAAATTGCTCCGAATCGGACCATTTTATTGATTTTTTTTTCTGAGATTACTGAAATTGTTTAATAATCAGTTTTTGTCAAAAAAATCAGAAACAATGGTCTGATTCGGACCAATTTTTTGGATTTTATTATTCACTAGATATTTGTGCTCAGTTTGAGCTATCTTTTTTTTGTTAATAATTTACTTTATTTGGTTTCAGATTTTCAGTTTTGAAAAATAACTAGTAAGAATCTACTAGTAAGAACTTAAAAGGATGAAAAGCCGAATCATTTAAAAATTTTGGCTTAAGGGGGTACTGGTCGCTAAGATTGACTTTTCCGGATGAGAAATCAGCCTAACCGAGAAACTATGGGACAATTAAGATTAGCCATGTTGTAGATCTACCCTTAATCTTGTCAAAACCATTGGTCAATGACTTTTTGTTCCGATACACTCTGATATACGTTACCAGTACAAGGTGTCCCTTGACCAAATTTCAAAATCTATCTCCTCCCAGGGTTTATTTAGAAAGCAGCTCAAATTATAACATATCCCGTATGACTTATAAACTTAGGTCCTCTAGAAGCGTTTTTTTCAAAAATCACTTCAGTTTTTCTAGAAATCGCAGAAAACTACCGATTTTTAGCATTTTTTTCACCAAAAATCTATCTCCTCCTAGATTATATTTTGGAATCCACTCGAATTCGAGNAAAAAGTGGCAAAAATGCCCAAGGGCCCCGTAATTGATATTGTAATATTTTAACGAGATTCTCACATCCCGAGGTCGTTTTTTTAGGTAATACACTTTAAGGGGTATCTGTTCTGAGAGAACCAGACTGGATAGCGAAAAAAAATTACTAATTCACTAATTGACCTTAGGTAGCTTTTTTTAAGGTCAACCCCCCCTGTTCAGCAAAACCCGTAGTAGGTACCAGAAGACAATTTTTGTATGTCCATCGGGGTAACTTTTTTAGAGGAAACTTTTGGTAATATTTGTTTTAACACCCGACACCATCTGGTGGAGTAAAAAGCACTTTTTTTACCTCAAAAATAGGCAAATTACCGTTTTTTTGCTGATAACCGGTAAACTGGTAGAGCGCGGAAAACGAAAAAAAATTTTCAGCGGTTAATATTTTGTCAGCTATCCAATGCAAAAACGCCGTTTCTCCATACCTACTAAGGTTTTGGCTAGACAGGGGGGGTTGACCTAAAAAAAAGCTACCTTACAAGTAAAAAATTTCGGTTTCAAGTATTTTCATCGCGATGTTATTTTTTAGATTTCCATTTTGGCTGGCCAATATTTTTTTTATTTCCGGTTACACTTTATTATGCGCTAAATTGATCAGGAACTGTTCCTCACGATGAATCAAGCTATAGTAAAATACAGCCGAGTTAGGGCGTTATGTAGACTCATATCAACTATGGGATATGCCGCATATCATATGCGTAGACTTGCATTCATTATAAGGGAGAAAATAATTATCAGAAAATATTTTTTTTATATCAAAAATTTCGAAATTTATAGCTGCGTATAATATCTTGGAGTTGAACGTCGTGGAACTTTTAGTTTCCCCAGTAAACGAAAATTAAATTCTGGGATCCATTTCACAACCCACGCTTCAAAGCATATCTAAAGAGGACTTAAAGGGGTTCTTTAGGCAAAATGGACTTTTTGAATGCTTATTTCTTTCGGCATAGACATAAGAAGTGAATAAAACATTCTGATAAGTTAGTTCGGTAATCTCTGGAAGACGTTTTAATTATATTTTTAAGATAGCATGTTGAACCAACCAGTAAATAAGGTTAACCAGGAGCAAAAAACTTCTTGAAAAAGCCATATTTTTTTTCGTCCTATTTAGGCAAAATTATTGTCGATTTTTTTTTTAATTTTCTCACTAAAAAGGTATCAAAGCTGGCGAAAAGACTGTTTTTTGCTATTTTGGCCATGGAAAGTTGTATTTTTTTCATGCTACATGCAAACTATTTTTCCGTGCACTATAGTTTTTTGTTAATAATTGTCAACAAAATTGTTGTGTCTGATGTAACGATTTCATTTTTCAACTCTCAGGAGTACGATTTGAAAATTTATTTTATGACATCAATGTCATCGTATTACATTTTCAAGTGTACCAAACGATTCGTAAGTTGAATGCTTCTGGAAACAGTATTATAAACTATGGCGAAATATTTAACCGTTCGAGCGCGGAAGCAGAAAACATTTTATATTTTCGACACAAAATTTTTGCCATTTTTTCAGATTTTTTTAGTTTTTATGACTAAAAAACCACGTTGAGTTCAAAAATCGTAAAATCAGACCTCTAGCTTGTTTAGTTAGAAAGATACGACTTGCTTATAGAACCTATATGGATCACCCGCCCTCAGAGTACAAATCCTAAAAATTTGAAAAATGCGAAATCTGAGCATTTGATTGGTTGATCCTTTCTTAATCTGACCAATGAAATCGGCCTATTCCGCAATCAAGGGTTTTGATTGGGTGCTAATATCTTGCGTTGTTTGTATGATTCAAATATTTAGGATTTGTACTCTGAGGGCGGGTAATCCATATACTCAAAATAAGCTTATTTCGAATTTTATAAAAAAACATCCAAAATAGTGAATTTTTGTGAAATTTTTATCTCTTTATATTATTATAAAAAANACGATTTCATTTTTTAACTCCCAGGAGTACGATTTGAAAATTTATTTTTTGACATCAATGTCATCGTATGACATTTTCAAGTGTACCAAACGATTCGTAAGTTGAATGTTTCTGGAAACGGTATTATAAACTATGGCGAAATATTTAACCGTTCGAGCGCGAAAGCAGAAAACATTTTTTATTTTCGACACTCAGAAAAAATTTTAATATTTTTTTCAAAAATTTTTGTCATTTTTTTCCGATTTTTTTAGTTTTTATCACTAAAAAAGCCACGTTGAACTCAAAAATCGCAAAATCAGACCTCTAGCTCGTTTAGTTAGATACGACTTGCCTATAGAACCTATATACTCAAAATAAGCTTATTTCGATAATTAAACAGGATACGCGGAGATCAAAAATTGTAAAATCCAGTCAATTGGATTTACATTACAAAATATATAGGCTGCCTATAGAACCCCCTTAAGTAGTTAAAACGATTTACCCTAACTTAGCTGTATGATTATAACCTCATAAGATTTAATTTTTAGCTAAAATGTCGATGGGGCAAAGATGATCATAAAAATGAAACTATATATGCTGGAAGTAATAATTCAAGTTTAAAAGAAATGTCAAACTCTGTCCCCTTAATTTCGCCTCAGCCACCAATTGCAATGTGGAATCCGCACCAAGGTCAAATTCAAGGTCAGCCAATTCGACCTCCCAATGGATATATCCAACAACCTTATCAACAATCAATTGTTCCAGCTCAATTTCATCCACACTCGCCATATATGGTAAGTTCAAGGTGCTTTTATAAATACGAAGAAAAAAAAATTTCGGGTCATTTTGGAGTTAGTATAGGCCTCATCAAAAAATTCTCACTTTGTCAGATTTTTGTAAAATGCAGTCCTCGCTTTTTAAGTGGGACAAATAACGACCGATGTAGTTACTTTCGAATTTAAATTGAAAAATCGTTGTAACAGTAATAAAATAAAGCCAGCAGTTTTAGTTTTCGAATACCAGAATTTTTAAATTTAAAAATATAAAAAGTTTTCAGCTTGTACTCTTTTTGATGTTTCAAAAACCATATTAATACGAGGCAATCTTTGAAAAGACTTAAAAAATACGTGTCAAACTTTTTTTCTGCAATTCTGCCTTTAGGGACTTTCATAAATATGAACAACAGTTCCGAAAATAACCCCAAAAACTTGTCTCAGTCAGAGACACATTGACCAACTCCAAAAACTTCTACCAGTGAGGGGTGTTCCGGTTAAATATAGAGACAGAACAGTCACATATTTTCCCTAAAATTTTTTTATAACAACGGATTTATTTTGAATGTCTAAGTCTAAATTTGGATTTTATTTTCATAAATTTTACAATTTTTTGACTAGTTTCGGTTTATTCACAACAGAAATGACAGGAAATAACAAAAAATAGTTTAACAAAAACTTTAATTTCGCAAAATACTTGCAGCCCGTTGTTTTTTATTTTGCGAAATTACTCTGCGAAAAGTTTTTGTTTTAACAGTTTTAGTTTAAAGTTTAAACTATTTTTTGTATTTCTGTGCATTCCGATGATAAACCGAAACTAGTCAAAAAATTGTTAAATTTATGAAAATATGTTATCCCGAAGAAAACAATATAAAAATTTGGATTTAATGCTATTTATTCAAAATTCGCCTTATATTTCTACTTGGCCGTCCAAAAGCGGACGAAAAATAAAACCCAACCTGTACTATTTTTATACTATCTAAAAATGTTATAATTATAGACAAATGGGCAAATAATGCCTGGTGGTTGGAGTGGTGGTGCCCCTCAGCAAATTCCGTATTATTATCCCACGATGCCTCAACAAGTGATTCCCCAACAAGTTTGGTAAATGAGAATATTTCCGATTTATAACTTTTCCTGTTTTCTCAAAAAAACAAATAAAACAAAATTAAATCGTATTTTTTAGGTCAAATGGAGAGCCACCAAAAACTGAATAGAGCAAAAAAGCAAAGCCCGTCAACATTTTTCTTCCTCGAAAAGCATGGTTTTTCAAAGAGATAGGAAAATCTTCGATAACTAGTTATTCAAGGAAAATATAACCCTCAGAGAAATGAAGAATTTTTATTGAAACTTTTGGTCTTTGAAATTGTTGGATTTTTAAACTGATTCTCATCGTTTCAGTCGTAAAAATTTTGAGATAAAGAAGATAGATTATGCGTGTCTTGGTCTTCTTCGATATAACGTAGATAACGTAAAAGCGGGCAAAATGGCCCGAAAGCTGTTTGCTTGAAATTTTGGGCTATTTTTGATAAATGCATGAATTTTATCGCTCTGATCACAAAAATAGTATGTTTTCGTTCCAGAAGCGGTACTTTAAATTTCTGAAAATAAAATAAAAATACTTTTCAAAGCACCTCAAAATAATTATAAATAAGCTATGACATGCTTGAAACGTACTTTCATGGTGTTTTGAAAATTGTTTTTCTTGATTTTAAGTAATTTAAAGTACCGTATAAGAATAAAAACACTGCTAATCGGCCTACTTTTTTCTGTTTGAGTCTCGATTATTGACCACCACCCAAAATTTTGACCATAAATCGCGTGTGCCAGGAGTTAAAATGACTTTCAAAAAAAATAAATAATCAAAATTATTCATTTTTCTGTAAGTTCTATTATCTTTAAATGAGGAGTGATCCAGAAAATATTGTACATTTTTGTTTGAGTTAAATACTGCCAGTTAAAAATTAGGCGGTGTATAACACTGTCACTAAATTCTCTAAATGACTTTTTGAAACCTTCTTGAACTGTGATATTATCGTAAATTGTGATTTTTTCAATCTAACTCGACGACTGTCAGCTTTATCATGGCGCATATATATTAAACAGAAAGTTTTTACTCCGTGACTGTCTGATTATTTCTTTCCGAATTTCTTGCTACAAAACTAGGACTCTTCATTTAAAACCCTACGGTCTTACTTTTTGTCATAATTATTTTATATCATTTTTAATAAAAAAATGATTTTGAAGGTGCTTCGCCCGAGTATTTTACATGATTAGATCATTTCAAAACTCTAATTTCCTGAAATATATAAAGCGGCACCATAATATTTTATTGGATTTTGATTATTTATAAATTTTGATTCATAATTTGCCAAAGAGAATTTACCAAAAAATCAAGAATCTTAAAAACTAGAGAGCGCCAAGGGGTGAAGTAGGAGCTCAGCGAAGGTACCATTTCCACCTTAATAACTGGTAGTCTCGATTTAATTTATGCAGCAAACGAACCTTTAACTTTCTATTTTTTGAATTTTTTTGTCAATAATGAAGATAACCTCAAATAATGTCGAGGTCAACTTCAAAGTCGTCGCATCCCTTCGAAAATATGAGCAAAATATTTTCCGTAGTAAACTTTCTCGTGACGGTATAAGCAATTATGCACATGAGGAGCATACGAGAACAAATGTTGTTTCAACCTCTATCGCCCACGTGTAAATTATTAACCATAACTGGCTTATACCGTCATCAGAAAGTCGACTACTGGAAAAATTTTGTTCCTACTTCTGACCTTTTTTGAAATATACAACGTTTTTTTAATGAACAACGTGTCAAAAATGAACAAGTAAAATATCATTTCGCGACTAATTAATGGGGATTAACACGTGATAAAATAAGTTCTTTTTTTTCCCACTGATAGAATAGTGACTACTCGCCCCGCCTCTTTTTTTCGATTATATCGGATTTCTATTCGGTGTGATTGGGCAGGAATTTGATTGGTTAATTCCCATTGGGTAAACTGCACAATCCCCTCGGGGAAAACCTGACCCCTTTAGCCTAGGTAATCTCGCGCTTTGACAGCCTCTGTAGTGAGTAATTTTCATGTAAAATTGATACGTTTTTCACAGAAATATTTATTACCATTACTACGGCACAAAATCGCGGGAACAGGTCGATAACCTCCTTAAATGAAACCAAATGGGAAAGAGAAAGAAGGGGCAACGAGCTCGGGAGGCTCTGGAAATTGGCTCAATTCTTTGAAAAGGGATTTTGTATCGTTTTCAGCCAACAGTGTGGTCAAGTTGAACCAAAAAAATAATCTGATTTTGAAAATTTTTATATCGATTATGATCCCAAGTCCACTGAATTAAATTTGTAATCTCGGCAAAATTAAGGGTCAACAATATTTATCGATTTTTTAGTCAATAGTATTGGATCTCTCATCAATGCACATTTTTTTGAACTATATTTTCATTCGAATCATTTTTCTTACAATACAGTGAAGATTTCGTCATTTATGAATGAAGTAAAGTGCTTTGAAAAGGGCGGACCGTCGAATAAAATTTTCGCCCATGTCCCTTTATAAGGACGATAAATAAAATTGATGAAAAATATATTTTTGGGGTAATTTTGCAAATAAGCCTCACTAACAATAAGAAAGTAGTCACCGGCTCGGTAAAGGCTGAGAGAGCTTAGATTTCATTAAAAATAGTTTTTGTAAGGACGGACGTTTTTTCAAAAATTCTGTGCTTTCAAAAGTCTGAGCTACATTTTTTTGTCGCGTCCTTTTATTGTTGAGGTCGAATTCGTTCATATTAAATAAAACGCGAAAATTAAGTACGGTCATGATTATGAGAAACCGAAGTAATCAAATGTGCTTAAAATCTGACCACCAGAAGTTTCCCGAGCATAAATAACTCAAACCATCCAAGGAAATTTCACTTCATTATTTAGGTATCTCATGAACAAAAACTAGGTTTCAAATGAGCTCAAGCTTGCGAAATTATAAAAAACCTCTAGTGCATTGTACTATTTTTATGAGTTAATAATACTTTCAAAATCCAATAAATAAACAGATAAAGGTGCCGCTGCAGCTGAAGTATGCTGGCTAGTTCAATCTTCATTAACTCAAAATATTCCCGGACTATCTGGAAAAAATGTTTTATCAAGCCGTTCGGTCCAGGCTAAGTTAGTTACAATAGTGTTGGTATATAAAAGCAATTTTTCACTTCCTATCTTCGGCATTTTAAATTAAAAAAATGTCTAAAAATCTTTAACCGGAAATTCGATCGTAAAAAACCAAAAAAATATTTTTTGGGGTGAATAATTTTCAGTCAACCTATAATCTTTGCTTTTGTATATTAGGACACATGTGAAATTTCTACCCTATCTTTACTATAATTATAATGCCCAGAAATTATACCAGTTCATCAAATTGGCCAAATCATGCCAACCTATAATAGGGTCCTTGTAAGGATATAAATGGTCTCTTTCGTGAGCAGGTTACATATTTTTATCCTATCAACAAAGAAGCCCCCGCAAACTGTCGTGATCATTAAAAATGCACCCAATCCGAGTTCTTATTTGTTTTTATATTTCAGGGAAATTTTTTTTAGACGTAGCTAAAACATATATCAGGTCTGTTTTTTAAAGCCTCCAAATTTCCAGTGTGACACATTTTATCCCTTTGAAAATTTGTGCCATGAATTATTTACCGGACATTGTTAATTTTTCCATATTGAAAAAACCATAAAAAATTGGATATTGAAAAACCGGCTCAACGGTGGCACGTAGCCTGACAAGTTATATTATGGCCCATAATATAATTTTTTAAGCTACGTGCCATACCATAGCAGGTTTTTTATCTAATTTTTTACGGTTTTTTTCTTTCGAAAAGGCGTTAATTTCTGAAAAACGGCCCAGAATTTTCAAAAATAACATATATACAAGTTCGGAACAATCTCACTGGCCATGTGGAGGCTTATAAAAGAGACAAGGCCTTAATTTTCGAACTCCGCATATTTTGTTTCGAAAACGGAAGACTATAAATAAGAGTGACTTTAAATAGACTGCTCCTGCCGATTTTTTGAAATTGACGTTTTTAGCAAAATTTCGTTAATTCATTGTTTTTTTCCAAGTCGTTGTTAGTTTTTCTAGGTTCCAAATAAATTAAAGCGGACAGGAAGGGAACTAAAATTAAGGGTGTACCGAGCGCGAATAAATTTTGCTCAAAATTTAAGAGCAGACAATCGGATAAAAAAAATAAGAATGGCTTGAATTTCAGACTTTCGGGTCAACTGAAGGGCGAATCTAAAAAAGTATCTCCTAAGTTCAACATTGTATCGACCCAATTTTTCGCCAATCGGTTTATCAAAATTAGCTGTTAAAACCATTCGAAGGCCAAAATTGTGTCTTCAAAATGACAGTGGATAAATAATCCGAGATAATCGTCAAATTCAAAGAGCCAACTATGCACAGCTTAAATTATAGCGACCCTCGAGTACTAAATGACCTTAAGGGGGTTTGCGATTCTGATTTGACATTTTCTCGGTGAAATATACTGCAAAATAAGAGCTTATGAAAAAAAACGAAAATGCTGATTTGTAGATCTATCTTTAATCTTGCGAAAAAGTAGATCACAAATTGTTTTCGATGATTACACTGATAGTTACAGTATCGTTACAAGGAGACCTTTTCTTAAATTTAAAATCTATCTCCTCCGAGACGATATATCCAAATTAGCTCAAATTTTCACAAAACACGTAAAGATAGCATGCCGAAATTAACACAGCTTTCTTTTGATCCGATGTCGACCAATTTCTAGACGGCAAATAATCGACGTTTTTGGCATTCCAGACTTTAAAAGAATAAATTTTCAAAATGGCTCAAATTTTTACTGCGTATTCTTTAAAGCATTTATAAGATTAAAGCACAAGTTCATCTGAATTTGTTGATTATAATCCGA
This sequence comes from Oikopleura vanhoeffeni, assembly GCA_004367855.1. Lineage (NCBI taxonomy): Eukaryota > Metazoa > Chordata > Appendicularia > Copelata > Oikopleuridae > Oikopleura > Oikopleura vanhoeffeni. The sequence goes on along the minus strand of SCLH01000056.1, from coordinate 221,154 downwards.
AATGTAAATTTTTCAAGGTCACGTGAGAAAATTTCCGAAAACAAATGTGCTTCGATTTTTTCGAAAGTAGGCTCAAAAGAAAGCCCCAGAAACACTGATCAGAAAGTTGGCTTATGGCAAGGTGATATATTGAGGTTTTGCTGGTCAAATTTAAGCAAACGTCATTTTTCAACTTCATTTTTAAGAAAATACTTAACTAAAGCAAAAAATCGAAAAAAAATTTTGGATGCTTTGGTTCGTAGTACACTTTGTTAACACCTAGAATCAATTTGGAGCATTTTTAATACCTCTAAGGCTTTTATTAAATAAGAGTCCCATACCCCCTTAAAATGAAATTATTTTCTAGATTATTCAACTAGTAGTCCTAAAGTCACTTTTCGATGCGTTTTTAGACCTCATTGTAATAAACCAACATATCGATTACGGGGCCTCCTGGCACATATAAGCTAGTTTTTTAGTAAAATTTTTTATATAATTCGGCTTTTGAAAACGACTTATTCGATTAGGTTCTAAGATGCAGTATGTGTTTTTTTTACTTGCGAAATGAAAATTGTCATTTAGGTAATTGCGGCCATAAAAAATGGTCACCTAGTGGATTATATTTTCAACCCTTGAAGATCGGCTATAGCTTGGCTTTCAAAATAAAATCACCTAGTCACCAACTTTAATTGGCCGTATAACCTAAATGACAATTTTCATTTCGCAATGAAAAAAACACATACTGTAGCTCAAACTGAGCACAATTATCAGAGAAAAATAAATTAAAAAAATGATCTGAATCAGACCATATTTCCAAGTGATTATTTCAGTGAACTCAGAAAAAACGAAATAATTTTATTTTATTATTCCACTAAAGATTTGTCCAGGTTTGAGCTATCTAGAACTTAATCGGATGAGTCGTTTTCGAAAGCCGAATTATATAAAATTTGTCTAAAAAACTAGCTAATATGTGCCAGGAGGCCCCGTGATCGATATATAAAAAAAAGTCGATCCGATTTATAATTTTAATTATCAGTTTAAAAGAGGATGTTCTAAACGTCTGAGCTCATTCTATTATGTGATCGATTTAATCTGGTTCCCAATTCAGCCATTCTATATGCGCTCGATACTTCCGTTAGTCACTCTACTGTAAAAAATTGACCAAAAGGCATGAAAAATATTCTCTTTTATTCTACGAGTTATAATCATGGGACTTTTTCGCCTGCTTCACTTATTTTCACAAAGGGTGCTTTTTATTTTGGCAAACAACACCTTTACAGTAAATGATTTTAAAAAGACGCTTTCTATAATAAAAAATGTGTATTACGAAAAGTACTTTCGTTCACATACAAAATGCTTTGGTTCGAGAATCCTTATTTTCAAAGTTATACAACGATTATCGGGTAGCTGATTTTTGCTTAAGCCTAAGAGTAGTTTTTTTTTCTTTTCTTACATATAAGATAATGGGATGATAACTTACTCACCTGGTAGGCCTGTAATTTGACACCACAGACGGTGTTCACATGTCAAAATATATATTCCCAAAAATTTTCTCTCAAAACATTACCCAGGTGAGTAAGTTATCATCCCATTATCTCTATTATGTAAGAAAATGAAGAAATTGTAATTTGACACCCTAGACGGTGTCACATGTCAAAAAATTTTGATGACCAAAAATTCCACGTGAAATTCCATCCTAGACGCAAGTTTTCCCGGTTTTTGTATGTGGTATTGAAGAAAAACCGGTAATTTCCGGCTTAAACGGTAAATTACCGGTCAACCGGTGGTCTGAAAAAAAGACAAAATTTCTCCATTGAGCTTTTTTAGTTGGCAGTTGAATGCAAAAACCCGTTTCTCGATATCAGCTTTGGTTTTCCCGTAATCATCATGAAAAGGTGGTTGCACTAAAAAAAACTACCTTAGGAGACCTAATCATATCGAAGGCATTTTTTTTATTAAATTGTATCAAAGTAGTTTTGTAGGAAGATTATTTTTATATTTTAGTCATTAATTAAAATAGTCAGTTATTAAAATAGAACGCGTCTTTTCTTTAGTTAGAAAAAGGTAAAATCCAGAATAATTTATTAGGCGTGTTATATAATTTATATATTAATAATAATTAATTCGACACCAAAATCAAATTTTTTCAAAAAATTATGGCCCGATGTAAAATTATTTATAATGGGTTTTAATATACAAAAAATAACTTTATATCTTTTAAGGCTTACTAACGGCCATTGCAGCAGTCGCAAAGATGGCATGCCGCGGGTTAGCAGTATTTATTTCCGATATCAGAAACTGTAAAAGCAAAGAAGCTGAGACAAAGCGGATAAATAAGGTAAAAACAAAAATTTTGCTCACTGTTTCGACTCAGGAAAAAATACTGAGGATCGTTTTTTTTCGGTTGGCCCACTTAAGGGGTATCAGTTTTGAGATAACCAGACTAGATAACGACAAACGGTTTTTTTGCATCTGAATCTTAACCGAATTTGTACGGTAGAAATTTTTCTTTTTCTCCGATGACTGATTTCCGGTCACGGTGATCAACCTAGGAAGCCAAAAAAAATTTCTACCGCATATTTTTTTCTAAGGTCAAGAAAACCATTTGTCGCTATCTTGTCTAGTTCTCCCAGTCCGAATCACAATGGGCCAACCGAAAAAAATCGACCTGAGTCGAGTTAAAAAAATAAAGAAAACTTCGATTTTTGACTCGGAAAATACGATCTCTAGATACGAACTGCGTCTATATTTAATAAATAGGTCTAAAACCTTCGCAAATCCTCAAATTTGAAAAAATGTGGTTAAAAATCTAAGAACCTAACCATGACCAAGCCAAAGTACGTTCTGTCTGCTGAAAAATTTGGCTTGTATTTTTTTGCTCTTTAGCGACATTTTTTTAACCAATAAAAAATTGTTGCATGACGAAAACGCCCCGTAGATTAATTTTTCAAATGCAAAAACCCTTTAAATATCTTTTTAAGGAATTGGCTAATATCCGAAGTAAATTCAAAGGTGACAAAAACGCTAGATGGTTATCACAAGAAAAAGTACGTTTGCAAATTACTTTTTATTTTTCTCCTCGGGCATGATGTGGATTTCGGGCATATTGAAGCAGTTAACCTTTTGTCCATCGAATAAAATACACTGAAAAAACAAATTGGATATCTATTTCATTTCGTTTTATTGAATGAGGGAATGAATTGATCAAACTTATCATTCAAAATATCAAAAACGATCTCAGCTCGAAAAACCCAGGAAAGGTCTATTTTATTCACAAAGACAATTTTTTTCGAAAAATGAGTTAAA
>SCLH01000056.1:205641-217230 GCA_004367855.1 Oikopleura vanhoeffeni | reverse complement strand
TTCAATCCTAATACGGTGTTGTGCTAACAGGGGGGTTGACCCTAAAAAATAAGCTACTTACAAGTAAAAAAGTTTCGTTTCAAGTTTTTCAACGCAATGCTTATTTTTTAGATTTCCATTAGGGCTGGCCAGATATTTTTATTTCCGTTACCACTGTTAATTATTGCGCTAAATTGATCAGGAAACTGTTCCTCACGATGAATCAGCTATAGTAAAATACAGCCGAGTTAGTGCGTTATGTGGACTCATATCAACTTGGATACTGCCGCATATCATATGCGTAGACTTGCATTTCATTAAAGGAGAGAGAATAATATCAGAAATATTTTTTTTATATCAAAAATTTATAGCTGCATAAATATTTGAGTTGCAACGTCGTTGACTTTTTAGTTCCCAGTAAACGAAAATTACAATTCTGAGGATCCATTTCACAACCACCTTCAAAAGCATATCTAAGGACTTAAATGGGGTTCTTTAGGCACAATCGGACTTTTTGCATGCTTATTTCTTTCGCATAGACATAGGAAGTGAATTAAAACATTCTGATAAGTTAGTTCGGTAATCTCTGGAAGAACGTTTTAATTATTATTTTAAGATAGGCATGTTGAACCAACCAGTAAATAAAGGTATACCAGAGCCAAAAAAACTTCTTGAAAAAGCCAATATTTTTTTCGTCCTATTAGGAAAATTATTGTGCGCATTTTTTTTTAATTTTCTCACTAAAAGGTATCAAAGCTGCCGAAAAGACTGTTTTTTGCTATTTTGGCCATGGAAAGTTGTATTTTTTTCTCATGACATGTCAAACTATTTTTCCGTGCACTATAGTTTTTTGTAATAATTGTCAACCAATTGTTGTGTCTGAGTAACGATTTCATTTTTTAACTCCCAGGAGTACGATTTGAAAATTTGTTTTTTGACATCAATGTCATGATGACATTTTCAAGTGTACCAAACAATTCGTAATTGAATGTTTCTGAAAGGTATTATTATAAACTATGGCGAAATATTTAACCGTTCGAGCGCGGAAGCAGAAAACATTTTTATTTCGACACTCAGAAAAATTTATATCTTTTCAAAAATTTTGTCATTTTTCCGATTTTTTTATATTTTTATGACTAAAAAAAGCCACGTTGAACTCAAAAATCGCAAAATCAGACCTCGTTTAGTTAGAAAGATACGACTTGCCTATAGAACATATATACTCAAAATAAGCTTATTTCGAATTTTATAAAAACATCCAAAATATTGAATTTTTGAGAATTTTTATATCTTTATATAATTAAACAGGAACGCGGGAGTCAAAAATTGTAAAATCCAGTCAATTGGATTTACATTACAAAATATAGGCTGCCTATAGAACCCACTTAAGTAGTTAAAACGATTTACCCTAACTTAGCTGTATGATTATAACCTCATAAGATTTATTTTTTTAGCTAAAATGTCGATGGGGCAAAGATGATCATAAAAATGAAACTATATTGCTGGAAGTAATAATTCAAGTTTAAAAGAATGTCAAACTCTGTCCCCTTAATTTTCGCCTCAGCCCCAATTGCAATGTGGAACCGCACCAAAGGTCAAATTCAAGGTCAGCCAATTCGACCTCCCAATGGATATATCCAAAACCTTATCAACAATCAATTGTTCCAGCTCAATTTCATCCACACTCGCCATAATGGTAAGTTCAAGGTGCTTTTTATAAATACGAAGAAAAAAAAATTTTCGGGTCATTTTGGAGTTAGTATAGGCCTCATCAAAAATTCTCACTTGGTCAAATTTTTGTAAAATGCAGTCCTCGCTTTTTAAGTAAGACAAATAACGACCGACGGTAGTTATTCGAATTTAAATGAAAAATCGTTGTAACAGTAATAAAATACAGCCAGCAGTTTTAGTTTTCGAATACCAGAATTTTTAAATTTAAAAATATAAAAAGTTTTCAGCTTGTACCCTTTTGATGTTTCAAAAACCATATTAATACGAGGCAATCTTTGAAAAGACTTAAAAAATACGTTTCAAACTTTTTTTTCTGCAATTCTGCCTTTAGGACTTTCAAAACTATGAACAACAGTTCCGAAAAGAACCCCAAAAACTTGTCTCAGTCAGAGACACATTGACCAACTCCAAAAACTTCTACCAGTGAGGGGTGTTCCGGTGAAATATAGATACAGAACAGTCACATATTTCCCTAAAATTTTTTTATAACAAAGGATATTTTTGAATGTCTAAGTCTAAATTTGGATTTTTATTTTCATAAATTTACAATTTTTTGACTATTTCGGTTTTATTACCATCATCAGAAGCACAGAAATACAAAAAAATAGTTAACAAAAACTTTAATTTCGCAAAATACTTGCAGCCCTTGTTTTTTATTTTGCGAAATTACTCTGCGAAAAGTTTTTGTTTTAACAGTTTTAGTTTAAAGTTTAAACTATTTTTTTGTATTTCTGTGCATTCCGATGATAAACCGAAACTAGTCAAAAAATTGTTAAATTTTGAAATAGTATTAGTGTTATCCCGAAGAAATACTAATATAAAATTTTGGATTTAATGCTATTTATTCAAAATACGCCTTATATTTCTACTTGGCCGTCCAAAAGCGGACGAAAAATAAAACCCACCTGTACTATTTTTATACTATCTAAAAAATGTTATAATATAGACAAGGGGGCAAATAATGCCTGGTGGTTGGAGTGGTGGTGCTCCTCAGCAAATTCCGTATTATTATCCCACGATGCCTCAACAAGTGATTCCCCAACAAGTTTGGTAAATGAGAATATTTCCGATTTATAACTTTCCTGTTTTCTCAAAAAACAAATAAACAAAATTAAATCGTATTTTTTAGGTCAAATGAGAGCCACCAAAAACTGAATAGAGCAAAAAAAGCAAAGCCCGTCAACATTTTTCTTCCTCGAAAAGCATGGTTTTCAAAGAGATAGGAAAATCTTCGATACTAGTTATTCAGGAAAATATAACCCTCAGAGAAGAAGAATTTTATTAAACTTTGTGGTCTTTGAAATTGTTGGATTTTTAAACTGATTCTCATCGTTTCAGTCGTAAAATTTTGAGATAAAGAAGAAGATTATGCGTGTCTTGGTCTTCTTCGATATAACGTAGATAACGTAAAGCGGCAAAATGGCCCAAAGCTGTTTGCTTGAAATTTGGGCTATTTTGATAAATGCATGAATTTTATCGCCTAATCACAAAAATAGTATGTTTTCGTTCCAGAAGCGGTACTTTAAATTCTGAAAATAAAAAAAATATCTTTTCAAAGCACCTCAAATAATATAAAATAAGCTATGACATGCTTGAAACGTACTTTCATGGTGTTTGAAAATTGTTTTTCTTGATTTTAAGTAATTTAAAGTACCGTATAAGAATAAAAACACTGCATTCGGCCTATTTTTTTCTGTTTGAGTCTTGATTATTGACCACACCCAAAATTTTGACCATAAATCGCGTGTGCCAGGAGTTAAAATGACTTTAAAAAATAAATAATCAAAATTATTCATTTTTCTGTAAGTTCTATTATCTTTAAATGAGGAGTGATCCAGAAAATATTGTACATTTTTGTTTGAGTTAAATACTGCCAGTTAAAAATATAGGCGGTGTATAAACTGTCACTAAATTCTCTAAATGACTTTTAAAAACCTTCTTGAACTGTGATATTATCGTAAATTGTGATTTTTTCAATCTAACTCGACGACTGTCAGCTTTATCATGGCGCATATATATTAACAGAAATTTTTACTCCGTGACTGTCTGATTATTTCTTTCCGAATTTCTTGCTACAAAACTAGGACTCTTCATTTAAACCCTCTCTTACTTTTTGTCATAATTATTTTATATCATTTTTAATAAAAAAAATGATTTTGAAGGTGCTTCGCCCGAGTATTTTACATGATTAAATCATTTCAAAACTCTAATTTCCTGAAATATAAAGCGGCACCATAATATTTTATTGGATTTTGATTATTTATAAATTTTGATTCATAATTTGCCAAAGAGAATTTACCAAAAAATCAAGATCTTAAAACCTAGAGAGCGCCAATGGGTGAGTAGGAGCTCAGCGAAGGTACCATTTCCACCTTAATAACTGGTAGTCTCGATTTAATTTATGCAGCAAACGAACCTTTAACTTTCTATTTTTTGAATTTTTTTGTCATAATGAAGATAACCTCAAATAATGTCGAGGTCAACTTCAAAGTCGTCGCATCCCTTCGAAAATATGAGCAAAATATTTTCCGTAGTAAACTTTCTCGTGACGGTATAAGCAATTATGCACATGAGGAGCATACGAGAACAAATGTTGTTTCAACCTCTATCGCCCACGTGTAAATTATTAACCATAACTGGCTTATACCGTCATCAGAAATCGACTACTGGAAAAATTTGTTCCTACTTCTGACCTTTTTTGAAATTACAACGTTTTTTTAATGAACAACGTGTCAAAAATGAACAAGTAAAATATCATTTCGCGACTAATTAATGGGGATTAACCGTGATAAAAAGTTCTCTTTTTTCCCACTGATAGAATAGTGACTACTCGCCCGCCTCTTTTTTTCGATTATATCGGATTCTATTCGGTGTGATTGGGCAGGAATTTGATTGGTTAATTCCCATTGGGTAAACTGCACAATCCCTCGGGGAAACCTGACCCTTTAGCCTAGGTATCTCGCGCTTGAGACAGCCTCTGTAGTGAGTAATTTTCATGTAAAATTGATACGTTTTTTCACGAAATATTTATTACGATACTACGGCACAAAATCGCGGGAACAGGTCGATAACCTCCTTAAATGAAACCAATGGGAAGAGAAAGAAGGGGCCAACGAGCTCGGGAGGCTCTGGAAAATTGGCTCAATTCTTTGAAAAGGGATTTTGTATCGTTTTCAGCCAACAGTGTGGTCAAGTTGAAACAAAAAAATATAGATTTGAAATTTTTATATCGATTGATCCCAAGTCCACTGAATTAAATTTGAATCTCGGCAAAATTAAGGGTCAAAATATTTATCGATTTTTAGTCAATAGTATTGGATCTCTCATCAATGCACATTTTTTTGAACTATATTTTCATTCGAATACATTTTCTTACAATACAGTGAAGATTTCGTCATTTATGAATGAAGTAAAGTGCTTTGAAAAGGGCGGACCGTCGAATAAAATTTTCGCCCATGTCCTTTATAAGGACGATAAATAAAATTGATGAAAAATATATTTTTGGGGTAATTTTGCTAAATAAGCCTCACTAACAATAAGAAAGTAGTCACCGGCTCGGTAAAGGCTGAGAGAGCTTAGATTTCATTAAAAAGTTTTTTTTAAGGACGGACGTTTTCAAAAATTTGTGCTTTCAAAAGTCTGAGCTAAATTTTTTTGTCGCGTCTCTTTTATTGTTGAGGTCGAATTCGTTCATATTAAATAAAAAGCGAAAATTAAGTACGGTCATGATTATGAGAAACCGAAGTAATCAAATGTGCTTAAAATCTGACCACCAGAAGTTTCCCGAGCATAAATACTCAAACCATCCAGGAAATTTCACTTCATTATTTAGGTATCTCATGAACAAAAACTAGGTTTCAAATGAGCTCAAGCTTGCGAAATTATAAAAAACCTCTAGTGCATTGTACTATTTTTATGAGTTAATAATACTTTCAAAATCCAATAAATAAACAGATAAAGGTGCCGCTGCAGCTGAAGTATGCTGGCTAGTTTCAATCTTCATTAACTCAAAATATTCCCGGACTATCTGGAAAAATGTTTTTTCAAGCGTTCGGTCCAGGCTAAGTTAGTTACAATAGTGTTGGTATATAAAAGCAAATTTTCACTTCCTATCTTCGGCATTTAAATTAAAAAATGTCTAAAATCTTAACCGGAAATTCGATCGTAAAAACCAAAAAAATATTTTTGGGGTGAATAATTTTCAGTCAACCTATAATCTTTGCTTTTGTATATTAGGACACATGTGAAATTTCTACCCTATCTTTACTATAATTATAATGCCCAGAAATTATACCAGTTCATCAAAATTGGCCATCATCATGCCAACCTATAATACGGTCCTTGTAAGGATATAAATGGTCCTTTCGTGAGCAGGTTACATATTTTTATCCATCAACAAAGAAGCCCCCGCAAACTGTCGTGATCATTAAAATGCACCCAATCCGAGTTCTTATTTGTTTTTATATTTCAGGGAAATTTTTTTTAGACGTAGCTAAAACATATATCAGGTCTGTTTTAAAGCCTCCAAATTTCAGTGTGACACATTTTATCCCTTTGAATTTGTGCCATGAATTATTTACCGGACATTGTTAATTTTTCCATATTGAAAAACATAAAAAATTGAGATATGAACACGGCTCAACGGTGGCACGTAGCCTGACAAGTTATATATGGCCCATATTAATTTTTTAAGCTACGTGCCATACCATAGCAGGTTTTTTATCTAATTTTTTACGGTTTTTTTCTTTCGAAAGGCGTTAATTTCTGAAAAACGGCCCAGAATTTCAAAAATAACATATATACAAGTTCGGAACAATCTCACTGGCCATGTGGAGGCTTATAAAAGAGACAAGGCCTTAATTTTCGAACTCACGCATATTTTGTTTCGAAAACGGAAGACTATAAATAAGAGTGACTTTAAATAGACTGCTCCTGCCGATTTTTTGAAATTGACGTTTTTAGCAAAATTTCGTTAATTCATGTTTTTTTCCAAGTCGTTGTTAGTTTTTCTAGGTTCCAAATAAATTAAAGCGGACAGGAAGGGAACTAAATTAAGGGTGTCCGAGCCGGGAATAAATTTTGCTCAAAATTTAAGAGCAGACAATCGGCATAAAAAAAATAGAATGGCTTGAATTTCAGACTTTCGGGTCAACTGAAGGGCGAATCTAAAAAAGTATCTCCTAAGTTCAACATTGTATCGACCCAATTTTTCGCCAATCGTTTATCAAAATTAGCTGTTAAAACCATTCGAAGGCCAAATTGTGTTCTTCAAATGACAGTGATAAATAATCCGAGATAATCGTCAAATTTCAAAGAGCCAACTATGCACAGCTTAAATTATAGCGACCCTGAGTACTAAATGACCTTAAGGGGGTATGCGATTCTGATTTGACATTTTCTCGGTGAAATATACTGCAAAATAAGAGCTATGAAAAAACGAAAATGCTGATTTGTGATCTATCTTTAATCTTGCGAAAAATACATCACAAATTTTTTTCGATGATTACACTGATAGTTACAGTATAGTTACAAGGAGACCTTTTCTTAAATTTAAAATCTATCTCCTCCGAGACGATATATCCAAATTAGCTCAAATTTCCACAAAACACGTAAAGATAGCATGCCGAAATTAAAGCACCAGCTTTCTTTGATCCGATGTCTGACCAATTCTAGAACGGCAAATAATCGACGTTTTTGGCATTCCGACTTTAAAATCTATCTCCTCCGAGAATAAATTTTCAAAATGGCTCAAATTTTTACTGCGTATTCTTAAAGCATTTAAGATTAAGAGCACAAGTTCATCTGAATTTGTTGATTATAATCCGAAATGTAAATTTTCAAGGTCACGTGAGAAAATTTCCGAAAACAAATGTGCTTCGATTTTTTCGAAAGTAGGCTCAAAGAAAGCCCCAGAAACACTGATCAGAAAGTGGCTTATGCAAGGTGATATATTGGAGTTTTGGTGGTCAAATTAAGCAAACGTCATTTTCCAACTTCATTTTAAAGAAAATACTTAACTAAAGCAAAAAATCGAAAAAATTTTGGATGCTTTGGTTCGTAGTACACTTTGTTAACACCTAGAACAATTTGGAGCATTTTTTATACCTCTAAGGCTTTTATTAAATAAGAGTCCCATACCCCTTAAAAATGAATTATTTCTAGATTATTCACTAGTAGTCCTAAAGTCACTTTTCGATGCGTTTTTAGACCTCATTGTAATAAACCACCAATATCGATTACGGGGCCTCCTGGCACATATAAGCTAGTTTTTTAGTAAATTTTTTTATATAATTCGGCTTTTGAAAACGACTTATTCGATTAGGTTCTAAGATACAGTATGTGTTTTTTTAACTTGCGAAATGAAATTGTCATTTAGGTAATTGCGGCCAATAAAAATGGTCACTGGTGGATAATTTCAAACCTGAGATCGCTATAGCTGGCTTTCAAAATAAAATCACCTAGTCACCACTTTAATTGGCCGTATAACCTAAATGACAATTTCTATTTCGCAAATGAAAAAAACACATACTGTAGCTCAACTGAGCACAATTATTCAGAGAAAAATAAATTAAAAAAATGATCTGAATCAGACCATTATTTCCAAGTGATTTATTTCAGTGAACTCAGAAAAAACGAAATAATTTTATTTTATTATTCACTAAAGATTTGTGCCCAGTTTGAGCTATCTAGAACTTAATCGGATGAGTCGTTTTCGAAAGCCGAATTATATAAAATTTGTCTAAAAAACTAGCTAATATGTGCCAGGAGGCCCCGTGATCGATATATATAAAAAAAGTCGATCCGATTTATAATTTTATTATCAGTTTAAAAGAGGATGTTCTAAACGTCTGAGCTCATTCTTATTATGTGATCGATTTAATCTGGTTCCCAATTAAGCCATTCTATATGCGCTCGATACTCCGTTAAAGTCACTCTACTGTAAAAAATTGACCAAAAGGCATGAAAAATATTCTCTTTTATTCTACGAGTTATAATCATGGGACTTTTTCGCCTGCTTCACTTTTTTTCACAAAGGGTGCTTTTTTTTTTGGCAAACAACACCTTTACAGTAAATGATTTTAAAAAGACGCTTTCTATTAAAAAATGTGTATTACGAAAAGTACTTTCGTTCACCATACAAAATGCTTTGGTTCGAGAATCCTTATTTTCAAAGTTTATACAACGGATTATCGGGTAGCTGATTTTTGCTTAAGCCTAAAGGTAGTTTTTTTTTATTTTCTTACATAATGATAATGGGATGATAACTTCTCACCTGTAGGCTGTAATTTGACCACACAGACGGTGTCACATGTCAAAAATAATATTCCCAAAAATTTTCTCTCAAAAGCACCCCAGGTGAGTAGTTATCATCCCATTATCTCTATTATGTAAGAAATGAAGAAATTTAATTTGACAACCTAGACGGTGTCCACAATCAAAATTTTGATGACAAAAATTCCACGTGAAATTCCATCCTAGACGCAAGTTTTCCGCTTTTTTTTTTGGTTATTGTATGTGGTATTGAAGAGAAACCGGTCATTTCCGGCTTAAACGGTAAATTACCGGTCAACCGGTGGTCTGAACAAAAAGACAAAATTTCTCCATAGAGCTTTTTTTAGTTGGCAGTTGAATGCAAAAACCCGTTTCTCGATATCAGCTATGGTTTTCCCGTAATCTTCATGAGAAGGGGTGGTTGCACTAAAAAAACTTCCTTAGACAGAAACCACAGTACTTCAAATTCGGTTAAGATTCAGATGCAAAATAGCGTTGGTCGCTATCTATTATGGTTCTCTTAGAACATATACCTTTTAAGTGGGCCTACTGATAAAAAACGACCTACGGCATATTTCCGANTTTTTATATTTTAGTCATTAATTAAAATAGTCAGTTATTAAAATAGAACGCGTCTTTCTTTAGTTAGAAAAAGGTAAAATCCAGAATAATTTATTAGGCGTGTTAATATATATTAATATATTATAAAATAATGTAATTCGACACCAAAATCAAATTTTATTCAAAAAATTATGGCCCGATGTAAAATTATTTATAAATGGGTTTTAATATACAAAAAATAAACTTTTATCTTTTTAAGGCTTACTACGGCCATGCCAGCAGTCGCAAAAGATGGCATGCGCGGGTTAGCAGTATTTATTTCCGATATCAGAAACTGTAAAAGCAAAGAAGCTGAGACAAAGCGGATAAATAAGGTAAAAACAAAAATTTTGCTCACTGTTTCGACTCAGAAAAAATACTGAGGTCGTTTTTTTTTCGGTTGGCCCACTTAAGGGGTATCTGTTTTGAGATAACCAGACTAGATAACGACAAACGGTTTTTTGCATCTGAATCTTAACCGAATTTGTAACGGTAGAAATTTTTCTTTTTCTCCGATGACTGATTTCCGGTCACGTGATCAACCTAGGAAGCCAAAAAAAATTTCTACCGCATATTTTTTTCTAAGGTCAGAAAANTCAGAAAACCATTTGTCGCTATCTTGTCTAGTTCTCCCAGTCGAAATCACAATGGGCCAACCGAAAAAAATCGACCTGAGTCGAGTTAAAAAAATAAAGAAAACTTCGATTTTTGACTCGGAAAATACGATTTTTTTTTTGTTATCAATTTACTTTTATTTTTGTTAATTTTCAGAAGAAAATAAAATCACAGAGGTTGAAAACACAGAAATAGGGGTAAAACTTTAACAGCCATCCAGAATTCATCCATTGTGATTTTAGGATTGGTTTTTAAATGAGCCCCTTTTCGTTTACCATCCTCTGAGGTTGTTTAATAATAACGGTTCATTTCCCTTGTGCCTTCTATTTCAGAAAAAAAGGAATATCTAGCATTCCGGGATCCCCGCCTCAGAAAAGTTGCTCGATAGAGCTACCCTGTTCGCCATCCCGACGTCATTCTTAGAGCATTCATAGCACTGTTTTGATTTCTTGATCTCTAATACGTACTGCGTCTATATTTAATAAATAGGTCTAAAACCTTCGCAAATCCTCAAATTTTGAAAAAATGTGGTTAAAAATCTAAAGAACCTAACATGCAAGCCAAAGTACGTTCTGCTCTGAAAAATTTGGCTTGTATTTTTTGCTCTTTAGCGACATTTTTTTTAAACCAATAAAAAATGTGTCTGCATGACGAAAAATCTGCCCGTAGATTAATTTTTCAAATGCAAAAACCCTTTTAAATATCTTTTTAAGGAATTGGCTAATATCCGAAGTAAATTCAAAGGTGACAAAACGCTAGATGGTTATCACAAGAAAAAGTACGTTTGCAAATTACTTTTTATTTTTCTCCTCGGGCATGATGTGGATTTCGGGCATATTGAAGCAGTTAACCTTTTGTCATCGAATAAATACACTGAAAAACAAATTGGATATCTATTCATTTCGGTTTTATTGAATGAGGGAAATGAATTGATCAAACTTATCATTCAAAATATCAAAAACGATCTCAGCTCGAAAAACCCAGGAAATGGTCTATTTTATTCACAAAGACAATTTTTTCGAAAAATGAGTTAAAGTTATCAAAAATAACCCTAAATTCTGAAAAATTAAAGGGATTGTCCAAAAGCAATCCCCAATTTATGAAAAATACACTGACTAAAATTTTGATAAAATTAGCTGAATTTTGACAAAATAAACATTTAAAAACGTTATCTGTAATTTTTAAAAATGTACAACCCTAATTTTGAAAATCTTTGCTTTACTATTTCAGATTTCTTATTAATATACAAATGTAATATACTTATATTATATGGGAAATGATGCCTAGTGGGCCTTTTTTATCAGGCGTCATAACTTTGGGGCAGTGTCCAATCACATCAGACGATTGTCAAGAATTCTGTGATTTCATTGGTCACTGCCTCAAAGTTATGAC
>SCLH01000056.1:189812-205208 GCA_004367855.1 Oikopleura vanhoeffeni | reverse complement strand
AAAGACATATGTCTTATAGGTGTTTAAAAACTTGAAATGCTCATTGCTTCCGAGTCATTGGCCAATAATCGAAGTCCGTCTGGTTTCAGCAAAAAAACACAGATTTGGATAGAAAATAAGACATGTGTCTTAAACTGTAGTATATTTAGCCAAATCAGATTTTTGAAAACTGTTTTTAATTAGTCTAAAATTGACCTTGTGAAAAGTTCATGTTAACCTCGCTCTTCATTGCATTGCTAATGTTGGTACTCATGAAATGGCTGAAGCATTCTTTGGCGAAATTCCAAAACTCTTGATTTCCAAAGAAGATATAGAATCAGTCAAACAAAGGATAGATCAAAATTTGAATATAAAAAAAAGTTTATTCCAGGACATTGAACAATCAAGCCAAATTTTTTCCACGCGAAAAGGGGCTTCAGAATAAACCTCACAAAAAAAGTTTTTAATTACAGGGTGTAAGATTTTTCCCTTCTTTTTTCCAAATCGGATACACTTGATTTCCGCCGTTTTGATTGGTTGAATCTGAGAAAGACGTAGGTTTTCTCAGATTCAACCAATCAAAACGGCGGAAATCAAGTGTATCCAATTTGGAAAAAGAAGGGAAAAACCTTACACCCTGTATAATATTTAGGGTTAGGCCACTGGGATTCGAATCTCCCCAAAGTTGTTCATTTTGCTCCAGGGTAATTCGACCCCAATTAAGACGAAAATGACCGTTACAATTTCCAAAAAAAGACCACACGAGTCAGTAGAGAGCTGATATTTTGAAAATTTCAACTTTATAGATAGCCTTACAATAACTATCAAATGTATGTTTTAAGGTTAACCGACCCCAATTTGAACGAAAATGACAGTTATAAATTTCAGAATTGACCACAAGTGCCAGTAGAGAGCTTATATTGTGAAATTTTCCTGTCAAATCGACATTTATGTTTTTATGGTCAGTTTTGAATTCTGCATTTACCCTGAAAATATGGTATTGTTGGCGCCTGTTGGTGGCACACTTCACGAAAATTTTGACACTTTTTGAATTTTGAAATTTTTTTAGTTTTTTCAAAAAAAAGAGGGTCCTGTCAATCACTGTCAAAAGGGCATATAATTTTTTAGGGTCAGTTTTGAATTCTGCGTTTACCCTGAAAGTTTAATATTGTTGGCGGCACACTTCACCAATATTTTGACACTTTTTGAATTTTCAACTCAAAATTTGGCCACCTAGTGGTGTCGTGAGAATTTTTTAATGGTCATTTTCGTGTTAGTTGAGGTCGATTACGTATAAATGGTGATAAAACGTATTGATTCACGGAATTTGAAAATCGAGAAATCCCCAGTGGCCTAACCCTAATAATATTGCTTAAAATAAATGTGAGGTTTGTTAAAAACAACTTATGTTTTTGTGAAAGAGATTTATTTGGAAGTCTGCTCAGGTAGCTTTTTTTTTAAAGGACACATATAAATATTTTGACGAACTCGAAGCTCAGACATGGTATCATCAAAAGGTTTTTTGCATCGTGTACCTCACCAAAATTCAAACGACAGATTTTTTTCTCGTTTTTCCCAGTCAACCGGATTACCGGTAAATGTCTTTTTAAACCGGCTTGAGTGGTTTTCAACGTTTTTTTTGGGAACGTTCTAGGCCAATTTTTGGTTATATTGATATTTATTCTGACTAAAGTGAACCCAAGAAATCTTATGATCACATTTCTTGTTTTCAAAGCAATCTAGAAAAAAATCTAGAAGTTTCAAAATTCTCTGAAATCCGATTTTACCGGTTCAGAACGACATTTACCGGTGAACCGGCCGACTGGAAAAAACGAGAAAAAAATCTGTCGTTTGAATTTTGTTGAGTTACACGATGCAAAAGCCGTTTGATGATACCATGTCCTAGTTCGACTTCGCCAAATATTTCTTTGTGTCCTTTAAAAAAAAAGCTACCCAGGAACAACTGAGTTCTCATTAGATTTTTTGAAATCTGATATTTTTTCGTTTTTATTCTCCTAGTCAAATTTTGAGCTTATGTAGTGCCGCATTATGCATGTTGCGCCTGTACCGTGCCGCGCCCGAGCTCCTCCCAAGCGGAGATTGGCAAAATCGGGTGGTTCACCTCCTTAATGATTCTCACTTGGGCGTGGTCACCGCCGCCACCTCCTTAATTCACGCTTTGGCCGAGGACGAGCCAGAGCAGTATTTGCCCGCGGTCGGTTTTGCCGGAAATCGACTGTCGAGAATTGTGACCTCTACTTATCAAGGTACTCAGATCATCGGTGCATACGGTACAGAATAGTTTAAAATGGGGTACATTTACACTTGGGAACACACGCTTTAATTTACCAAAATAGACCTTGCGAGATCCTTTCAGCTAGATTTGAACTTTACTATTGAGTACAATTGCTCCTTTTTCCGGACCATTTGAGCCTCAGTTTTACAAGAATAATTTATACATTAATGTATAAATAATCCTTCAACATTTCAAAATTAGGTCTGTTTTTTAAGTGCCTCAAATTTGACCCCTGGATAGACCTGAACTGGTACACTTTTCGTATATTTTGGGTCATAATTTAACTTTTCAAACTACGTCTGCAGAGCCGATTTTTGTTTTTTTACCAGTAATTTATCGAAAATTATCGACATATCAAAAAATAACCCGAAATTACTGGTAAAAAAACGAAATCGAGAAACGGCTCTGCAGTGGCATGTTGCTTGAAATGTATGATATGGGCCAAAATTTCGAACAAAAAACTTCTTTGTCGATATTATTTTCAACATATCCCATATTCACACTTTTGTGAATATCCCGGCCCTGATTAGGAAACGTAGCGTGTTTTTAAGTAGTAGGGCCAGGATATTCACAAAAGTGTGAATAGGGGATATATTGTCCTATTAAAAACCTACTACCTGTAGATAAATTACAGGGAAATCTTACATCAAATTTATTCAGATATAGAAGATCTAGCAGAAAGTTAAAAACTGAGTGAAACGGTCTCGTATGGTCATTGATTTTTTACTTCTGAAAATTTCTGGTTCTGCTTAGACACTTTTTGATCATTTGTATTTTTCAATACAGCAAGCCGCGCGCTCCTTTTAGCAATAAAAAGCTCTTGACACATTTTTGAAGTCCTTCAAAATCTAAGCAAAACTTTCAAGAGCTACCTTAGAGTATTCTGTGCAGTAGTGACGTTTACTTTTAGGGGTGGTCAGGCCAATTGTTTTCAATAATGACAAATATGGTAAACCAATCAAGTTCTATCGCGTCTAAAAAATAACTACTAACGCTCCCTCATAAATGAAGGAATAGAAGAAACTTTCATTGTATTATAAATCGAAAGAAAAAAGTTTCATGATATGACTGAATTTTGCTACCTGAATGTCTTGCGTCTAGCTTTGTACTTAAACTTCAGCTTGTTTGCTTTATTTCAAATCTTTGAATATGAAGGCTCGGATCTTCGAAAATTGGCTCTATGCCCTTGCCGAGGGTATGTGAACTTCGGATCATCCCTTTACAAGGCCTGTTGGGATCCGAAATTTTGCTAGGGGCGCTATATCGCAAAAATCTATTTTGAGCTTTTCATTTTGGCTCTAGCACCACATGTGGTCAAAATTGACCAAGGGTTTTATAATACCGTCTTTTAGAAAACCGATAAATGCGCATCTTTTGCTGTACTAAATCATGAAAATATCGACTTCGATAACTACGTTTTTTGCGATTAGCGCCACTAGGCAAAAATTGGATCCGAACAGGCTTGTAAAGGGATGTCCCCGCCCGGATTTTCTATCCCCATGCCATTTCCCCCTATCTTTTGCTTAGGGGGTTTATAGGCAAGCAGATTTTTTTAACCGGGAAGCAATAAATTTTTTTAAAAGTCGTATTTTTTTTCGTCCCTATTTCAGAAAAATATTCAAACTCACCACATAAGCTGTGAAATAGCATAGCTAAAAAATGACTGCGGCCGTTTATCGATTTTCAACCTAAAAATGTCTCGAATAATGCCGAAAAGGACCATTTTTGCTATTTTGGCCACGGACAGTCGTATGTTTCTACATGTGATTTTTCAAAACTATTTAACATGTATCACAGATTACCTGACAATTGGAAGAAAATGAGCACTGCGCCCGAATTATCAATGTATTTTTTAACTCCCAGGAGGACAATTTGCAAATTATTTTTTAATCTCAATGTTATCACTATCACGTTTTTAAATAGCGATCAACGAATGCATAAGCATCACTTTTCTGGGAATTGATATTATAAACTATGTTCGAAATATCAATATTTCGAGCGCCTAGAGATCAAACATTTTATTTTTTCGACACTCAGAAAAAAATTACAATGTTTTTTGGAAAATTTTTGTCATTTTTTCAAGCAACTTTTGTGTTATTTGTAACTTTAGTTTAAACAAGTCTCGTCGACGTCAAAAATCGTAGAATCAGGTCGATAGCATTTCTAGTTCAAAAGATATGGACTGCGTATAGAACCCTCTTAAACCTACGCAAAAAAGGGATGGATAATCAACGCAAAACCCATCCATTTTACAAGCCTGATCCCGAAGATCGATTTATATTTGAAAAATATGATCATTTGAGAAAAATTGATTCATAGACGAAGGCTGTGAAAACTTTTTAATATTCCATTTTTTCGATTTTCTAGAGGGCGTTGACGTCATTCAGGTTAGCAAAAAAAAAATTCTAGAGTCATTTATAAATTGAAAACTTTTTTCTGGATTCATGGTAAAAAGAAGTGTTTCCTATTCTTCGTTTATTTGGGAGCGTCTTACTTTAGTTAACTGAATTTTTGTTAAAACAAATTCTACTGTAGAAACGCAAAGATTATGACGTACGATGAAATACTAATGTCAACAGTTTTGTGTCACATCAGTTCCCACCCGAAATGATCAGCAATAAAATTATCATCTTTAAATTATTCTCATCTCGGGAGTTGTGAAATTTGGAAGCTTTTTTAAATCGAGGAAATGCAGTAATTAGACGCCCAGCTATATTCTTATTTAAACTTCAAAACTCGATTCTCAAGCTGACGGGCTCTAACTATAGTCATTACACTTAAAGTCAGCTAGGCTGTTTTTAGATGGTTGACTAGATTTGGCCATTTTTTAGAAAACTTTGATAATAACTTCGAACTGTTTATTTCGTAATTGAAGAGTTTGAGATAGTTATCGAATTTTTCTCAAAATGGCAAAAAAGTTGCTTTAAAAAGTTATATCACCAGGTACAATTTTATATAAAGGGTATGTCCAAAAAATTTAGACTCGGAGATAGAAATCTAAATAACCTGCGAAAATGTACAGTAGAGTGCTACACTCTACTGTAGTATTTTAATAAAAAAGGACCTTTGTTAAAATTATATTCCAAAAAAATGATTGTCATCTAAAAAACTGCCTACTCACACAAATCAAAAAATGTGGTTTTTTTAATAGGTCCCACCTTACTCAGTCATTTTTCTCGGAGACCAAACCAGATATCAACAAACGGTTTTTGCATTGTGGAGCCAAGTAAATTTTTGGGACCACTTTTTGTTGTTGTTTTTCTCTCGTTCAACCGGTTGGCCGGTAATCAACTGTTGAAATTACCGGTTTTTCTGATGCAAATTAATAATGAGCTGATTGAGATGCGAACTTATGGACTTCATTTAGAACATCATTTACCGGCGAATTGGTTGACCAGGAAAAAAACAAAAAAAATTGGGTGCCACAAATTTACTTGGCTACACATAGCAACAAACAGTTTGTAGATATCTGGTATGGTCTTCGAGAAAAATGACTGAGTAGGGAGGGACCTACTAAAAAAAATATACCAAAGATAAATTCTCACTTTTGAATTTAATTAGTAAAATAGTCTTAATTGTCGGGAAATAATTTTGTTTATTATCCAATAGGGATAAATCCATCAACATTAAATTATTAGATTAGTTTATAGTCAAATAGATATTCTCAACGCGTGGGTTTTACTCGTAGGAGTTAAATCCGAACACATATTATAACCACCGCTCGCTATTCCAAGTTCGAACCTAAAATAATGGCTACGTAGCAAATTGTCAATATATCGATAACTACCTTTTTAAGTGATATTAGGTTTTCAAAATAAAATTTTCGCTGATAATTCCACAATAATTATGTCACACTTTGTGAATAAATGTAGATTAACAAATTGCATTAATGTTAAGCCACCCTGCGCGATAATTTTATTTGACCAAGGGCTGAATTTTCGACAAGGGCTTTAAATAATTTGTTTTATCCCAAGATTTCTCCCGTTTTCAGAAATATTACAATTTGCACCCGATTTTTTCGGATCGTAAAAGACTAGATAATTTCAACCAAAATCGATATTGTCTCGTAGATCACGTCTACAAATAACAATTGTTGCACTTTTTGACTCCTAGCCATTATAATGGGCCAAGTTAAATGTACCCAAAAATGCATGTTTCTAACTGAGTTTTCATGCCTGAGTGTTTTTTGCAATTAATGTTTTTAGATCTGTTAGATTATACATATTATTTTGTCCCCGCCCCTTGGTTATCATGTAAATTACTCCGACTTCTTCAACTCTTTCCACCTCCATCAGAGCAAGCCAGATTAGTCGAATGTTTAGAAACAATTCTTAATAAGGTTCAAGAAGCGCCGAAATCTAAAAAGATTGGGTGTCATATTACAAAAGTTATTGAAATAAGATCCAATTTTTTTTTATTATTTCTTATGCTTGTTTTTCGAGTTTCAGACAAACGTTTAAAATCAAACTTTTGACTCTATTCTAGAATATACCGAAGAGACTCATGATTTAGCCTTTTTAGATGTAGAAAAAACCTTAAAAAGACCGTTAAAACAAATCTTGTCCTGTGCAAACTAAAAGTTACTTTTAGCCACAACGTCAACAATAAACCTTTTTTTAAATTCTATTTCTTGTTCGAAAATCGCTGAAAAGTATTTTATGTTTTTTCTTCCTTAACTTGGAAGCTATTTAAACCCAAGCTACTCTAAGCTTTATTTTCAGCAATTTACAAACAAAGAAATTTCAGGATCGGAAAAATTGATTTTTGATATGCTTAGTTTTGGTATTCGACGAAAGTATTTTCTGGAATCTAGGCAAAATCGTTGGATTATACCTACTCAACCGTTTTCTTAATTGAATTTTAACTTAATTTTACACCCTTGATATAGATTCAACATTCGAATGCAAAAAATGCAGTTTTGCTTGAAGCTATCAATCTTATAATTCATCTGGATTCGGAAGTAGCTTGTCCCTTGTTAGTCCGGGCAACAAATCTTTTGGGCCAATTTTTAAATCACAGAGAAACTAATTTGAGATATTTGGCCCTCGAATCGATGGCACAACTAGCTGGATGTGAATTTAGTCAAGAAGCAGTCAAAAAACATTTAGATACGGTAAATTACTATCAAAGTATACTACTCTGAAGTTTAAAATTTTCGAAATAACTTGTATTTTCAAAATTTGGATTCCGTTACAAAAATATGTACTAAAAATATGCTTCAATATGTTCCAACATAGTTAACTATAGTTTTTTGATATCAAAATATATTCTTATGCGCCAATTATATCTTTTTATTAAAATATTTATACCGTATATAGTTAACTATTTTGGATGATATTGAACTATATTTTTAGTAAAATAATCTAGATTTTGAAAATACAAGTTATTTCAAAAATGTGAATAATGGTGGGGATGGCCCAAATTTCGTTACGGTCACGCTATTGCCGTTTTTAATTAAAAAAAAACAATATTTATTTTATCGAGATTGAAGCCAGAAAATAGAGCGATTTTCTGACCACTAGGGGGCCCAAAATTTTTTTGTTATCATCGGGATCATTTTATTTGGTCACGATAACCCCCCTGAGGTCAAAGAACACTCATGAAAACTTTTCGTTCGGCCATTGGGCTTCCCGGTGCGCACCCTAGGTATATGGGATTGTTGACAAGTAGGTGCCTAAATATGGACAAAAGGCCACCCTTAAAAATGTATGAATTGAATTTTTTTTGTAAATTTTTATTTTATCATAATAAAAAATTATAGTAATTTGCCTAGGTCATTCATGCACTAAAAACAGAGCGAGATGTGTCTGTCAGACAGCGTGCCGTCGATTTGCTCTATGCAATGTGTGATCGAACGAACGCCGAGCGAATTGTACAGGAAATGTTAGGATATCTAGAAGCGGCAGATTACTCAATTCGAGAAGAAATGGTTTTGAAAACTGCCATTTTAGCCGAAAAATACGCAACAGACTATAATTGGTATGTTGATGTGATTTTACAGCTGATCAGAGTGGCTGGAGACTATGTCTCGGAAGAAGTTTGGCACAGGGTTATTCAGGTCGTGACAAACCGCGAAGATATTCAAGGATATGCTGCGAAAACAGTTTTTGAAGCCCTACAAGCCCCGGCTTGCCATGAAAATATGGTCAAGGTGAAATCTTATTTTTATATTCATTTTTAAAAATTTAAATTCAAAGATAGGGTGCGCCGCTGGCCAAAATAAATAGTTTAAAACATTTTTTTACCAAAAAACCGAAACATAAATCCGACAAAATCGAAGCGTGTAAATTCATTTTTTAATTTTGGATTTGTTGTTGCGACAGTTGAGAGCTTTTAATAGGACGCGAACGGGCTTCTACTTTAGACCATTTTTCTTCAAATAAAAATTTTACCGTTTATTAGTATAAAATGAGTTTTTTTATACTCAAAAATACTTTAGTTAAATAAATTCAAATAAAATACTTTATTTAAATAAATTCAAATGAAGAAAAATGGCAAAAAGTTTGAGCTCGTTCTATTGAGATCTTTGTTGAAATGAGGTGGTTGTTAACCTCATTTGTGACGACTCAACTTGAGTGTTTTTTTGCCTGTTGCGTTCTCCGACGCACCTATTAATAGATTTAAAATTTAATTGCCAAAATTCGATCATCATAAGTGACTTTTATTAAAAAAAATGTTTAAGGTTGGGTGATATATTTTAGGGGAATTTGGTATCTTATCGCTGGCGATGCTCGATCCTCCCAAGTGTACAGTTTTCACTTCTTCAGGAAGATTTCATCTTTGGTAAATTAGAAAGAATTCATTTAATTTTTTGACAAAAATCTGAAAAAATATTTTTTTTGAAGAAAATCGCGATCATCCCATTTTCTTAAATTTAAAAAAATAATTTTTCATAATCAAATTTTATTTACAGAATGAAAAATTTCTGTTCATACAAAAAGTGCGAAAATGATTTTTTGAAATCGACAAAAAATCTCAAATTTTCAATTTTATATAATATAAATTATATCTCAAAAAATTTGTTTTAGTTCTGTTCAAACTCGTGCATTGATTTTATCCGCGTATATCAAGATGATCAATTTATTCCCAGAGATCAAGGCTGAAATCGAAACTGTTCTTCGCTCAGACGTTCTTCTCAAAAATTCAGATATTGAGCTACAACAACGAGCTCTAGAATACTTCAAGGTGATAAAAATGAATCATATCTCAAAAAATCCTTCTACACCTAATCTATATTTTTCTTTATGAAGGGACAAGCGTCAGGATCTTTTCAGATAAAAAATTGAAAAAACGTCATAATAAAAATTTTAATAACGTCCTTATGATAATGAGAAAATTCAAGTTATTTATTATATAAAAAGTACGGTTTTTATAATGACGTTTTTACAATTTTTTTATTAATAAATGAGTTTCTTTCAAATTTCAAAAAAAAATTATAATGAATTTTCTATGAGTTTTTATTTTTCTATGACTTTTTATTATTGACGTTTTTTTTCAATTTTTACAATGACCCTTTTCCAAAATTGTTTAAATGAGGTCTTTCATAAAAATTTAATGAATTTTATCAAATTTTTAATGATTTTTTATAATGAAGTTTTTCACTAGAAATAATTTCACTTGACGTTTAAACCAAAATCTATCAACAGTACCAAACAAATCTTTCAATTTTGATGGTGTTTTTTAGTTATCCGAGATATCTGTATCAAACGGCGAAATGTTAGCCACAATCCTCGAAGAAATGCCACCATTCCCAGAGCGCGAAAGTTCAATTTTGGCAAAGTTAAAAAAGAAAAAACCTGCTGCTGCAAAAGTGGTCGAATCCCCCGAAAACACGCCGAAAAAAGACACTAAAGTAACCCCAATGGCAAAAATGAATTCGGACCAACCACCACCGGCGGCCGTGGTCAGTTCAGCTGACTTACTGGTCGATGTTTTTGGTGGACTTGGACAAGAAAATACGCCACCGCCTACAAATCAACAAGAAAACGTTTTAACAGGTCATTATGAATAAATTCAGTTAAAACAATAAATTGAAAATATAAAGCTGAAAAAATTGTGTCTATTTAAACTTTGGTTACGCAAATGAAAAACCATCAAAAATACAAATTAAAAATTTACGAATGATTTTCAATATAACTACCGAATGTGTTTTAGCTTTTGGGGTGTTCCCCCAGGAGATTCACACTTAACCAATCAGAGCACGACTTGGTTAGTTTAATTAAGGGGCGTTTCAATCTCCCCGGGGAAACCCCCAAAAGCTAAAACACATTCGGTACGATACTCACAAAAAATAAGTACAACATATGTAGTGTTTTTAAACGGACGGCCTAGTAGAACGGGTTTTGGTCAAAAGGTCCTGCTAGCTTGCATTTAAATCTGCACTTTGGCAATTGAAATTCTACGACCTCTAATATATGGTTTCATGGGCTTTTCAAATACCTGAACGCCGGAAAACTGACGGTGCACTTAAAAAACCACCTATAGAATATAACAGAGTCCGAGTTTCTATTGAAAAACTCCGCGAAATTGTTTTTATAAAGTTCAAATTTTAACAGTAGATGCGGCTGTACATGCTGAAACTTTGGCTTATAATTACAACTCTCTAGCTCCATTATGCGATTTTTCAGACCAAAATTTGTCTAAGCGGACGTTTTTTTGTGCGTCTAAGCGGACGTTTTGGAAATTTTCAAAAACGTCCGCTTAGACAAATACGACAGTATCTGTTGTTATTTCAATCACAATTTTGACCTTTTTTAAATAACCTTTGGCAGTTTTATTTTACATGGACATTTTCCCATTGCGTACCCTATTCTGGATACAACTTTTTCTTGGTTAAATTAACTCCTAATATAGATGACTTTTTTGGTGGTGCACGAACACCTGCTGCTGAACCAGCTGGTCTAGCTGAGATAAATAGTTAGTCATTAACCGGTTGGTGTCAGATTCACTGAGAATAACCAGTGATAAACTTTAAAATGTTTTGGTGTATTTATTTGGTGATGTATAGCGTTTCTGGTGTACATATTAAATAATTATGAAGTGGTTTTATCTTAACCCCCGCGTGCGCGCGATAAAAAAAACTCACAAAGACATGATTTATCATTTGCTTGAATGTCAGTAAAATTTCTACTATCAAAAATGAGGGTAACTTTTTTCTCTGTGTTGAGAGCACGTGGGGGTTAAACCAGTCTGGGGATATTAAAATTAGCAATCAGTTAACTTAATAGGCTTGTTGAAAGCTGCCTCAAAATTTTTTAATATTGATGAAATTAATTATCAGAAAAATCAAGATCGATTTATAAAAAAGTTTCGCTGGTTGGCAATGTTAATTTGATAATTTTATTTTCTGAGAGATGATAGAATCTTTTAACAAGAACAAAAATATTCGTCTCATATTTTTAAGCTTTCTCAACCGATCAGAAATACTTAAAAAATATTAGACGAATAAATTTGTTTCCGAGTAAGAAATTTCATCACCCTAAAAAAATTTGTTGAGCAATTTTCATCAAATTTAGGAAGTTACCAAATATAAATACTAGAAAGGATTCCGAGGTACAGTAGTGACCCGTGAATAGGACGCGAACGGGCTCCAACTTTAAGCCATTTTTCCTCAAATAAATTATAACAAATTAAAATTTAAGCTTTTTTTTGTACTAAAAATTTCAATTTATACTAAAAAAACGTTGAAATTTCAATTTAAAAAAATCCCTCAAACTTGAAGACCGTTCGCGTCCTATTACTCTCTTCTGTATTTACTTTTTGAAACAAAAGTTAGAATTCCCTCTGGATGTTTTAATTAAAATTGTAAAAATTAACTTTCATTTAGACGACATTTTTGGAGGTGGTTTTGGTGGTGCACCACCGGTACCGAATGGAGCTAGTCCAAATAATGCTACGATAATCACAGATCACATAAATAAATTCTTCACCAAAAATTCGGGAGTTATTTATGAAGTTGATGGATTTCAAATTGGAATAAAAATGGAATTTCGCGAAAGATTAGGAAGAATTCAGCTATTTTATGGAAATAGTACTCAAACCCAAATTTCGAATTTTCAAGCTGACGTTTCAAGGCACTTGATAGAAAATAAATTAGATGTTTTTAAATCACGTGCTCTATGATTAAAAGTCATAAAATTAGTATAGCTAAAAAAAATAAAGACACGCCTAATTTTGATAAAAAATTATCGATTAAAAAAATCGAAAATTTGGAAAAACATTTTCGCAGGCCATAAAAATGTACCGGACAAAATTCGATTTTCAGGCATGTCCGCTTTGACTCACTTCACAATTATTAAAATTTCGAAAAGTTTTAAGAAGGAGCATATTAAGAAAATTACTGTCGTGTGTATAAGGGCAAAAGGACAAAAATTGCCCAAAACTTACGCATTTTTTCATATTTTTAAAATGAAATTTATTAATTAGACACAACCGACAGTATTTCAAAATCTCAAAAATATTTTATAAATTTAGAAAAAATTATATGCCAAAATATAATTCATTTACAAAATAATAATCAATAATTTACATTTTTGAATATTCTCAACCAAATTAAGTATGGAAGAAATCAAGCTTATGAACAGTCAACCCGCCCCTAATTCAATCGGTGTTGGCAGTCAAGTTCAACATGTTCTAAACATCGAATGTTCCAAGGTAAAAATGTTTTAAATTATATAACAAATTATTGTTAATAATTGGCACAAAAGTCAATTTCATTCCCGGATTTTTTTAATACCATTAATTGTAATCATTAAGGTAGCTAACAAATTAAAGTTAATAAGAGCATTTTTTTCACACTGGGCTCATTCTATCAAGTCATTTTCCTCGAAGGCCATACCAGAATTCAACAAACGGTTTTTGCTGTGTAGCCAAGTACATTTATGGCGACCAAAATATTTTTTTCTCTCATTGAACCGGTAGACCAGGAAAAAACAAAAAGTTTTGGTCGCCACAAATTTATACTTGGCTACACATTACAATAAACCGTTTGTTGGTATCTGGTAAGGTTTTCGAGGAAAATGACTGAGTAAGGTGGGCCCAGCTCAAAAAACGGGGCAACATAGGACGGCCTAATCCGGACAACGGCCTATACCGGACAAAGGCCTTTTGTGTACAGCGGCCCATTATAAACAACAGTGTTACCTTACCCTAAACTTCGGGAAAAGGTACTATTAAAACGTGGGCGCTTTGTGTAGTTAACGATATGGAATTTATTAAATCATTTATTAATCTCTGGCAGCTAAAATGTGAATGGCAAAATAAGGGACAAAATGGGTTTTGTTCGCTCAAATTACCGTTATGATTTGTGCTTAAAAACACGTTGACGCAGAATGCGTCATAATTAGGGACCGTCAGCTGGGGATTTCTCGATTTTCAAGTTGGACATATAAATACAATTAACTTACTAATACGTTATCGACCTTAACTAAGAAGAATATGACATAAAAAATTCTCACACCACCACTAGGTGGCGAAAATTGAGTTAAAAAATGGAGAAGTTGTAATTTTATTGAAAACTACTTGGAGAAAACTTTTTGACAATGCTCATCGGACCCGCAATTGAAAAATATGTCTTAAAAAATATATGAATTTTTCTGGGATTACCGGGGATTTGCAAGATACGGTCCCGAATCTAGAGAAACTGAAAATTTAGAAAAAATATGCTAAAAGGTGGATTCGAACCCTGATAACCAGTTTCAGAGGGTAAAACCCTTCCGCTTAACCAGAGGAGCACTTGCCAACAAATGGAATTTTCTTATATAAAACCTAATTGACCATATTTTAATAATTTTATGATATTTATCATAATTTCGGCGCAAATTTAATACAAAATAATAACCAACAACTCGAGTGACATATTTCAGTTGAAAAAATGCATAAAAATTGTTTTGATCCAATTTTAACTATTATTAAGATTTTTTAGAATTTTCACCACTAGGTGGCGTCAAATCATTTTTTAATTGCGATTTTCGTTTTCTCTGAGATCGATTAACCCTAGAAACAAAATATTGTTGAAATTGGGAAACTTTTGAAGAAATCGAGTTCCCAGCTGACGGTTCCTAGTCATAATGTAAAACAGGACATTGGTTCTTTTCGTACAACGGGAGCCTGTAGGGGGCGTTGTACAATATCGCCGTTGTCCCATAAAGCCGATGTACTGCAAATGGACCGTTGTCCGATATAGGCTGTTATCCGTAAAAGGTCGTCCTATGCTGCCTCCAAAAAAACTACCTGAAAAAGATTTGTGTTAATCAGAGAACTTTTCAGTTAAGCTGATTTCAGAACAGAATGAATTTAAAAATAATTTTATTTAGGATTTTTCGGATTACCCAATCTTATCAATAAGTGGGTATATTGGTGGTGGTGGTGTCCCTCTCCAAATCAAGGTTGCAATTCCTCTTTTTATTACAAAATTCAGCGTTGCCGCCCCAATGGACCAGTCTCAATTCTTTCAAAGATGGAGAGGTCTGGCCCAGCCTGACCAAGAAACACAATCAGTATTTAACTCTGTCAGTGGAATAAATAGAGAACTAGGTAATTCAAAAAAAAATAACTACTTTAATTAACTTTAGTACGTATAGTTACTATCGAGGATCTTTTGAGATAATTATTTCTTCAAAAATGACCAGATTGTTGTTAATCAAAAAAAAATTTAGAGAGACTTTTGAGAACCAGATGTTTTCTTAAAAAAAAGCAAGAGTGTCGCTATAGAGCCAAATTTGAAAATAAGAATATTTAAATCAAACATTAAAAAAACGTCCTAGGATATTTATCTGAAAATAAAAATGAATATTGAAAATTCCAACAAGTGGCACTAGAGAGCTAAAATTAAATTTAAAGCGGCGAAATTAAGTTTTCTCGGAGATGGCTCATCCGATTCCAGACAAAAAACAAATTTTCAAAATGTATCTCCTCCCTGAGTTTTCAAGGTACAACAATGATTCATAATTTAAATTAACTGGGCAGAACGTGAGCTGACCGCTGCGCAGAGTTTTTGGAAAAAATCTTTGATTTGGCTTCAGAATCCCCAATAAACAGTATTTTGACCCTATGTTAACTAGTGCAAAATACTGTTTTTTGGTGATTCTGAAGCCAAATCCAAGAAAACTCTGCGCAGCGGT
>SCLH01000056.1:175807-187463 GCA_004367855.1 Oikopleura vanhoeffeni | reverse complement strand
TAACAAGGTTGACTTTGAGATGTGTAATCGTTAGACGAAGGCTAGATCTACAAACGAGACACCCCCTTAAAACCTTCAAAATCTCGTTCGGGGTGGATTGCTCGGTCCGACATTATTTAATCAATCAAATTAATGTTCTGTGAATTAGGCAATAAATATATCAAAAATTAAAATGCACAACAAAAATTTAGATGAGTCGATCGGAAAATACGGGTGCGCTCTGTATCATATCAGACTCGGATGATACTGATGATGAGTTCAATACTTACAATTGGTTTCAAGATGTTGAATCAGACGGTGCAGGTGACGATTTCAGTTTTATTCAACATGAAGTTGTTGAGTTTCGAGGATACATAAACAAGATCCGCTCAGAAAGACCATTGGCTGTGTCAAATAGTAATGAGAACACTTTCCAGAGTTTGGCACTGGGGTGTTCATCGACAGATAATATGATGACGACGGTGAAATTTGGAAAAAACACTACAAGAAAGTGACGAAAGCACAGCAGAAGAAACGTTGGACGATAGCCAGGAAGAAATTCATGATAGCAAAGCAGAATAAAGTGAGGAAAAAACACCTAAAGAAATTGAACTCGAAATTTATAAATTGCGTGTTGCAAATTAAGAAAAAGAGTTGGCGAAGTTCCGGCAAAAAGAAAATAAAGCAAGAGCTTCTCCGCCACCAATACCATTGTCTCCTGAAGACAGGACCAAGAATACGATGGTTTTGAAACAAGCAAAAACTACTCGTCAGGACCGCCCCAATGTTTTGAAAGAATGTAGAGACTGGGAAATCAATTTTCCGCTTCGGTGTAATAGCAAATGGGAAAAAAATCTCTTGAAGAAATCAATAATAGATACTTCGAGGGGTTCAAAAAAAGTCTCCTATAGCTTGAAAGAGCTAGAATTTCATTATAGTGACGGTAAAATTAACAAAATTATAATTCCAATTTGAGGGTTATATTTTTTAAATATAAATATTTTTTAACTGCATTATCAACTAATTTTTATTAAGCCAAACTAAGGCCCGATTAGTAATATATTTTTCGACACAAAAAACTATTTCTGCTTATAAATTGCGATTTTTTCTCATTATGAAGACGCAAAGAGCGAAATAGTCAGAAATATACAATTTTTAAATTGGAATAAGAATAAAATCTTTCATGAAGAGAGGTTTCGTTTGAAATATTACAATGTACTTTAAATAACTTCTTCTGAAACAATATGGACTACACCTTAGTGATGTTGCAGCTAGAACTTTTAGCATCAAACTATCAGAATTTCACAAAAAAAGCTTCCCGATATGGTGATGACTAAGAAGATAAAATGCAAAAAATAATTTGGAAAAAACACTGCCAAAATTTCGAATTTAGTTCGATGACTCATGATTTACGCAAAAAAATAATTTTCAAATAATGTATTATACTGCCATTTTCATGACTAGCCATGCTGGTACATTAACCTATAAAGTTCGTCGTTCCGGGTGGATTGCTTGGAACGACACTTAACCTAGTTCAAATATAAATTGCCTTCACATAAATGTATATTATCATTTTTTTCTTCAGATAAACTTGATTCAAACCTCAGTTAAAAATACTGTACTTTTTTCACAATTGTACTGTCTCTCAGACCTAGTATTTCATGTACAGTATGTATTTTTTTATTGTCGAACAGAATCTCAAATATCCGGGAGAATCGTCTATAATTTAGAATTCTCCCGGACACTTGAGATTCTGTTCGACACTAAAACACATACTGTACATAATCAGATGGATCTTCAATAAAGCTGTTTATTAAAAATTGCCCCTCAAAAAATCGTTTTTTTTCAGTTTTTTCACAAAAATTTGTAATTTACTATGAGAAAAAAGGTTGTTTTTTTAAAAGGACGGGGTTCGGTGTGGAATTCCTGCCAAAGTGTACTTAAGGGGGTAGAGTGTCGCTTTTTTGGGTACCTTTCTCACGCCTCAGAACAAATCTAGGCGCAGTATCGTAAAAATTCTGAGGATACTCGTTTGTAGATCTAGCCTTCGTCTAACGATTACACATCTCAAAGTCAACCTTGTTAATCACACCACCAGGTGGTGAGTCTATTCTAGAGCACTTAAACGGTTTTTTCAATCGAATCTTCTTTTAGACCCCACATACAAAGCGTCTGAAAATTTACACAGAGTACGGGAAGAATGAGGCTTACTAATATGTTGCGAGCCATTTTTTTTGAATTTCGCTCTTGAATTTTCTAGAATCACTTTGTGAACGCCGATTTTCACAATTTTTCGTCTTCAAAGTGATACTTCTCCTAGACGGATGTTCAGAAATTAGACCGTTTTTCGATCAGGGTAGATGAATATAGTGTCGTCAATATGTTGGGCTCGGTTTTTTTAATTTCACCCTAGAATCTAGAAATATGACTAAGAAAAACCGGAAATGAAAAGTTCGAAAAAAAAGTCGTCTGATCGGAACAAAAAGTACCACCAAATTGAAGCTGAGATTTCACTGATCAAAAATTTAACCAATCAGGCGTCAATTCGATAATTAGGTTTAACATTTTGGCTTAAAAATAATTGAAATTTCTAGAATTCGATTAAGACATTTCCGAATAATTTTAATGTCATGCATCGTTTTCGGTGGGTCATATTCACCAATAAAAATGTTCATATCATGGTGGAATAACCGGTTTTATGCGGCTTAAATTCTACGATTTTGTTCTAAATTGTTTTTGAAAAAAATAATTGCCACCATGAGATTCCTGGGTCACTTTAGTATAACCGATATTAATGTATCATAAATTAATTCTATAAAAGGGCGTCAAAAAAAGAACCTACCCCTTAAACGGACGGCCCCGCAGGAAAATTCTCGCCAATTTGCTTTAACGGACGGGTTGTGAGTTTCAAGTTGTCGCTTTAAGTACAGTATACGCTACATAAAACCTCCTTTTATAGATACTTAATGTGAGGTATATTGCTAAAGAATATAATTCGCTGACTACCATTGTTATTTTATTATTCTTAATCAAGAAACAATTAGGGTCAAAACCTTTTCGGTTTCCTAATTAGTTCTTTATGTTATTGGATGATGCAAATCAACAATTATAGGCAAAATCATAAATTATGATATTTTTTGTAATTTCTTGAAAATTTTTTCTGTCAGAGCATATTTTTGTAATGAATTGCATTTTATATGGTCTTCAGAAAGACGGCTTTTAAAATATTTATAAACAAGATGATAAAAGTATAAATTACGACTTTTCTTCATCGAAAACTTTCCAAAAAAATCAAGAGTTTTAATTTTTTTAAAGTCTGATAAAAATTTTTATTAACTAATGGGTTTGGTTGTTGAGTCAGTTTTAATTTACAAATGAAGTGTTGTATTCAAACAATTATAGACAAGTTATTGTTTGCAGGTAAGTTCTGATTTATTTTGATCAAATAATTAAAAAAAATGTCAAAATTTTTCATTTTTTTTATTTCTTATAAAAAAATTCAAGATTTGAACATTTTTGAAAGTGACATTGCACATATATGTTCTCTGCTTATATTTCTACTTATTTAACTTTCGCTTTAATCATCAGAAATTTCAAGTAGGAGAGCCCTTCATTTTCAAAAATGACAAAAAAAATCATTTTTGTCATTTTTGATTGCACGGCCGAGGGCGTAAATTATATAAAAATTGGCTAAAACTTAACACACATGTTAATTGAACCTTCTTCTACTTCTATCAATACCACTTTTTTTCCTAGGTCTTTTTCTGGTTTTAGAGCCGAAATGATAACTTTTCATCGGAAATCAAAAATTTGACATCATGAAAAATCGCAAAATAACGCGTTTTTTTAAATTTTATTTTTCTGCCAGAATTCTTACAACATTGTCAGCTTTCGTTTGAGGTCCATTTAAGGGGGTATGCGACTCTGATTTGACATTTTCTCGGTGAAATATACTAAAAACTAACAGTTCATGAGAAAAACCGAAAATGCTAATTTGTAGATCTATCCTTAATCTTGCGAAAAAGTACATCACAAATTATTTTTGACTATTACACCAATAGGTACAGTATCGTAACAAGGTGACACTTTCAAAAATGCAAAATCTATCTCCTCCCAGACGGTATATCAAATTGAGCTCAAATTTTCACAGATAACGTAACGGGAGTATGCCAATCTTTTCTCGAGGGCTTTTTTTGATCCGGCGACTGAACAATTCTAGAACGCCAAATAACCGACGATTTTTCGCAATTTCAGACTTCAAAATCTATCTCCTCCGAGGATATATTTNTTTTTTTCCGAGGTCTTTTTCCGGTTTAAGAGCCGAAATGATAACTTTTCATCGGAAATCAAAAATTTGACATCATGAAAAATCGCAAAAAACGCGTTTTTTTATATTTTATTTTTCAGCTGGAATTCTTAAAATATTGTCAGCTTTCATTTGAGTTCCATTTAAGGTCACTTCCGGTCATTTGAAATTTACAGATTTTGAAAAATTTCGAAAAAAATCTCGAAAATTTTTGGAAAATTTTCGAAAATATTATTTTCGAATTCTTTGCAAAAAATAAAGAAGAATGACTTCTTCGGATTTTGTATAGCCTCTTTAGTCTCCGTTTTTGTCACAACGCGTAACACCCTACATGGAAATAACCATTGTAATAACGCGGAGATTTTTTTCTTTAGCACAATTTTTTGAACTTTCAAAGCCTCCAGCCACCTTGTGGTGAACTTTTAAAGACATTTTTTCTTCTCAAAATTGGTTTTCGCCTATTTCTCTGAAGACTATCGATTTCAAAAAGGTCTTATCGTATTCAAAATCCACCAATGTGATGAGTTAAGCGCGCAGTTCGACGTATAATTAGAAAATTAGATTGAAAGCTATTTTTTCAGAAATGCATTTTAAGGGGGTGGTCAACGCAAATCTGGACAAAAATGTGTAATTCGAGGTTATTTCCTAGAACGTTTCGAAATACTGCATTTATGTTTCTGATTTGAAATCAAGTTTATATCAACTAAGGGGGGAATGCGACTTCTGTTGACATTTGTTTCTTCGGTGAATATACTGAAGAACTGAACAGTTTGAGAAAACCTGAATGAATGTTGTAGATCCTATCTTAAGCTGCGAAAAAGTAATTCAACAATTTTTTTGACCAGTAACCCAATAGGTACGAGCGTATCGGTAACAAAGTGAAATTTTCAAAAAATATGCATAATTTATCTCCCAGACGGTATCATCATAGAGTTGAGTCTCAAAATTTTCACAGATAACGTTACGGGAGATGCCATCGTCTTATCTTCGGAGGGCTTTTTTTGATCGGGTCAAAATCGTATCTTCCTCCGAGAAATAATTGCAAAAAGGCTCAATGTGTATCAATGTTTCCTAAGAACAATAGGTAAGGAGATCTCGGAGCAGACTTTGTTGCAATTTCAGCTAGAACTCGAAATATGAATTTTTGTCATTTTTCATAAAATTTTCCCGAAAAAAATAGTGCTTCGATTTTTCGAAAATAGGCTCAAGAAAGCCAGTGAAGACACTGAATGAGAAATTTGGCTTACGTCAACGCGGATATGTGAAGTTTTACGTGTCAAATTCGAGCAAACGTAATTGGTTTTAACTTCAACTTCTTAAAAATACTAGAAAAAATCGAAATAATGCCGAAAATTTCGAAAAAAATTTTTATGATTGGGTTCTTAAATGCACGTGATATAACCCGTATAAATTTGGGAGCATTTTTAATGCATCTAAAGGTCTTTATTTAATAATGAGTCGCATACCCCTTAAGGGTGGGTGTGCGGTATTTTTTTAGCTCTTTAAAAATAAATTTATGATACATAAATATCGGTTATGACTAAGTGACTCAAGAATCTCAGGTGCAATTATTTTTCAAACAATCTAAAAAACAGAAATTTTCAAATTCGAATATTTTTTGCTTTAAACGACTGCATAAAAAGGTTCACCAGGATCTAACAGTCGTTTTATTGGTGAATATGACCGCACCGAAAACGATGCATGACATTATAAAATTATGTTAAATTGTTTAATGAATTCTAGAATTTTAATTATTTTTAAGCCAAATGTTAAACCTAATATCAGAATTTGACGCTGATTGGTTGAAAATTTTGATTAGCTTGTAAGCCAACTTTTGATCAGTAAAATCTCAGCTTCAATTTCGTGGTACTTTTGTTCCGGATCAAGCACGAACTTTTTTTTTCGAACTGTTCATTTTACGGTGTAAGCGTTAGTCGATGATTCGCTAGAAGTCTAGGGGTGAAATTCAAAATGCCGAGACCCAACATATTGAACGACACTATAGTTATTCACTGAGTGTAAAAAACGGTCTGTACGTCTGAAATGCCGTCTAGGAGAAGTATTACTTTTGAAGACGAGAAGATAATTGTGAAAGATCGGCGTTCCAATGATTATCTAGAGAAATTTTCAGAGAGGAAATTCAAAAAAAATGGCTCCAACATATTAGTAAACTCGACCTTCCGTACTCTGTGTAAAGATTTCAGACGCTTTGTATGTGGGTATAAAAAGAAGATGATGTGTGGAAAAAACGTTAGTGCTCTAGAATAGACCTCACCACCTGGTGGATGGAAGTAGACAAGTGACTTTGAGATGTGTAAGTTCGTTAGAAGCGGGTTAATCTAGCAAGATCGAGTATGCCGAGATTTTTTATCAACGGCCTAGGATTTGATCTGCAGGCGTGATTGAAGGTACCAAAAAGCGACACCCACCTCTTAAGTGGTATTTGCGAGTCTTACTACCCTCGAAAGTACTATTCTAGAAAATAGTTTTTTTTTTTTGGAAATTTGATTTTGTGTTTTGAAGCTTAATTTCATCGAGAAATATCCAGAATTAATTTTCTGAAACTGCATGAATTCTCTATCCAATAGGTTATGAAATTTAATTTTGGAATAAAAAATAGTTTTTCCGATAAAATTTAATTTCTGATCATGTGACTTTCAACCTCTTCTGGGAGAGAGACTAAGAGGTTTAAATCAAAATATCGTGAGATTAGTGTAAGCTCGATCGAGGTGTTTGAACCTTTGCGATGAAGTGATGCAAGTAAATAAATTTTCAAAAATTAAGGTGCTCAGTTTCGGGTTTTGTAAAACCAGATTTTTAGCCAAAATAACCATTTTTTCTAGATCTCACGCCTATAGAATTTTTTTTCGAAAATTTCTGTGAGATCAGTGAATGGTTTGATATTTAGAATTCTGTCATTTTAAAAAAAATCAAGGTCCATACCTCATTAAGGGGGTAACCGACGGAGGCCTGTATCTCGAGACTCATAAGTGATAGGAAGCTTTATTTTAGTGCAATTGTCAATTGTTCGTGTCTGGTGCTTCAAGAATATTATAAAAAAAAAATTTCGATGTCAAAATTGTCAAAAATTTTCCTATATGTTTCAAAGTTGTATTTTCCTAATGGGGCCCATATAACCCAGCAGATGGAGTCGTTATATCCTTAGCGATAAATAATAAGTCAGTAATATTTTAGTTTATAGTTAGCGGAACCGAATGCTAAATATGTTTAGCTTGATAAAAATTATTTTATTCATGTTAGGAAAGATTTGAGTTTCGAGTTTCATTTTGAAATCGGTAAATTTCAAAAAATTCAAAAATATTGAAATGAACAGTTTTCGCGCATTTTTGTCCAAAATTTTTTTGACGTTTTTGAAATCCTATAAATAATCTAATAAAAATAGCAACTTTAACTTTTTCGATCATGTCTTCATCTTTTCTTGACGTGCTGTTGAAAAATCATAACATGTTTATTTGTCATTTTTTGTTCGGACTTTTTTTTAGAAAAATATGCAATTTCGCAAATCAGTCCAAAATTTTATATTAGTAGTTTTTTGAACTGCCATAAAACAGGCAGAAATACATATTAATGTTTTGGTATCTACAGGGTGTAAGGTTTGTCCCTTCTTTTTCTCCGAAACCTGGTTACACTTGTTCTCTTCATGACAACCGAATCAAAACGGCGGAAATTCAAGTGTAACAGTTTTGGTAAAAGAAGGGAAAAACTTATACCCTGTATTAAATATCCGGTTGTCAACTAATAGTGTGGTCGCGCCGCGATATTCATTTTCCTAAACTATCGC
The DNA here is from genome assembly GCA_004367855.1 of Oikopleura vanhoeffeni. Classification (NCBI taxonomy): domain Eukaryota; kingdom Metazoa; phylum Chordata; class Appendicularia; order Copelata; family Oikopleuridae; genus Oikopleura; species Oikopleura vanhoeffeni. The sequence goes on along the minus strand of SCLH01000056.1, from coordinate 179,376 downwards.
CTGAATTTTGTAACGCTCAGGTGGTACACTTCGATAAGTGCCATTTGTGCACTAAAGTATTTAGAAATTTATGCTGGTCAACAAATTCCAAATAAAAGTGTGGTGAGATAGGGCCCGATTTCGTTAGGTATAGTAAGAACATTGTTTGTAATATCAAAACGGCAAAGTTGAAGGTTAATTGTGTATCCCAAAAAAGTTGTTTTTCTCTACTTTTGCCATTGTTTGACCATTTTTATGGAAAAAAATTTCCATATAAGGTAATTTTTGTAATTAGCAACCATATCAAACATGCAGTTACTGTTTGGCACCAAAGTCTGTAAGTCGCATTGTTATCACACGACATAAATTGCTGTAAGGTATAAATTAAAATTAATCGTACAAATCACAAATAATTTCTGTCACGTACGATTTGTTTGAGTTGAAATGATGTACCCGTGAAAAGTGCGTTTTTTATTTTTTCCAATAATTATATGTTAAAAATTAAAAATATAAACTTTGCAAGAATGGACACTTTATTGAAAATAAAGAATAAAAAATTAAATTTCACATTTTTGTCTTCTCATTTATCGCTCAGAATAAATGTACCAATCTGCGGACTTTAGTGGCACCCCTTACTCTCTACTGTAGTTTGAAGTATTATATTTTTTGCTCTAATTTTTTGCATTAGATCACGATGAATTAGAATTCTTGAACATGGCAATAAAAAATTTTTTAAATTTCGAAAAAAAAAATTCAAATATTTTCTTGATCCCAGACATTTGGTAACGACGGGAGGCTGTGTTTCTCGAGACTTGCAGAAGTTGAATGAAGCTGAGTTTTAAGCTGCATTTCGTATTGTTTTTAACGTTTGCTTATAAAAACTAAGAAAAGATAATTTCGATAAGAAAAATTTCCGAATTTTGCATAATAATGTGAATTTTGACTAAGGTATTTTTTTCAGTATGTAATTTTCTCGTGATCTAGACATTGAGCGACTATTTTTACTAACAAATTTTTATTGTGCAACTTCTGACAAATGTGTCAAAAATTATGACCTTTTTACTCAAAAAAGTTTGGAATTTTTTCGTCAAANAAGTTTTTGGGATATCAACTCTGCTAGTTTATCCAAAAATAGCTTCGTAAAAGGTCAAAATCTGCGACACCCACACCCTTAAAAATAGTGGATTTACAGTCGAACGTAAGAATTACACTTACTTTTCTCATGCGAGAGATTATTTTTTGCCGTCAAAAATTTTGAATATTTTCTTAAGAGGGTAGGTTTCGGTTTTTTAGCTCTTTATAGAATTAATTTATGATACATAAATATCGGTTATGACTCATAACTTTAAGTCATAATATGAGTCATAACTTATGAGTCATAACTTATGAGTCATAACTTATGACTAAAGTTGGCCCAAGGAATCTCATGGTGGCATTTATTTTCTTCAAAACAATCTAGAACAAAAGACGATTTGAAATAAGAAATTTCAAAAGTGAAAAATGGGTATCGATGTTTTATATCTATCTTGTAGAGCATTTTTTTTGGTCATTTTAAGATGCAGGATTTTTTTGGTTTTGAGATTTAAAAAAAAAACTGTGGGAGTCCCCCTCGCGAAATTAAATTCTCTGAAATTTTGACCCATAGTTAATTAAGCAAAAAAAAGGACAATGGACATGTCCTCGCGGTCCAGAAACCACCAGGTGGCGCGCTAGGGATAAAAAACCTGTAAACACTTTCGATAAAATATTTCGGAACATTTATTATGAATATTATTTATTTTTTGTAGGACTCACCGTTGATACAGTACGCAAATAAATTTTTTTTTGTTATTTAATTCTTCTCTAAACATACAGTAGATAACGTCTAAAACCTTGTTTTAAAGTCACTCAAATCAAAATTTCTCGAAATCCGCNGAGGAGATTTTAAAATCTCAAACGCAGAAAAAAATTCCTGCATCTAAAATGAGCCAAAAAAAATGCGTCTACATAAAGCATATAAAAACACGAAATCCAAGACAAACATATTGACGACACTATATTCATCTGTCTGAGTCGAAAAAACGGTCTTATTTCGAACATCCGTCTAGGAGAATTATCATTTTGAAGACGAAAAATTGTAAATATCGGCGTTCAAGAGTGATTCTAGAAAATTCAAGAGCGAAATTCAAAAAAAATGGCTCCAACATATTAGTAAACTCACTCTTCCCGTACTCTGTGTAAATTTTCAGACGCTTTGTATGTGGGGTCTAAAAGAAGATCGATTTTTAAAAAACTGTTTAGTGTTCTAGAATAGACTCACCACCTGGTGGTGTGATGTAACAAGATTACCTTTGAGATGTGTAATCGTTAGACGAAGGCTAAATCTACAAACGAGTATCCTCAGAATTTTCACAACTGCCCTAGATTTGTTCTGAGGCGTGATTGAAAGGTACCAGATTACGACACCTACCCCCTTAATTTACTATTTTGTCGAAAACTCTCCGAATCGGAAAAATCCTCAAATATAATGACCGAAAATAACTTCTCTACATGATGAGCAGATAAAATCGATGCCCATTATGACTTTCCAAAATCCTTATTCAAATCGTCACTGAAAGATATGTTGCTGTGAGTCATTCATTTTCAGTCAATCATCATCGGTTANACATGAACACCCCCTTAATGACGTGTTTTTTAGGGAACCGGATGACTGATCTTTAGAGGCATTTTTGTTAATTTGACACCGATGGGGGCAAATTACAAATGGGTCGTATTTTTTAAGTCAAATAATACTGTCATCTTTTGCTTGAAGTTAAGCCAAACGAAGGTTTAAATTTCCAGTTGTATTTTTAATAACAATAATCTCATGATTATTTTTCTGCATGTGTATTTTTTTCTGATTTTTTACTCAAACTTATTATTTTCTAGCTTCTCAGTTGCTGTCAAACAGTGGTTTAACCGTTCTTGAAGGGGTTGATCCAAACGCTGATAACCACGTAGCAGCAAGTATCATTCATACAACAGCTTCCACAATTGGTGTTTTAGTCAGACTCGAACCTAATATGCAGGTATGAATAAATATTTTGTTACAGTAGGGTAGTTTTAAGGCGATACGTTTCGATTGTCATATTCTTGTCCGTTTCTCAACTTTTGAAAACGCTCAAAATTTAGAAAAAATGAGATTTTTTATTCAGTACATTCCAGGCAATTATTTACCATTTAGTTTCGAAAAAAAATCTCAAAATGTGACAAAACCGTCTATCTTATGCTTCACTTTTTCAAAAAACTCATGAGTAGGGTGCACTTTTCCATTTTATGCAGAATTCATAAAGCTTTCAGATGCGCATAGTGGGAACCATGCGGAAAAATTGCAAATGCCGATTTATTATTTTAACCGTGATTTTCCCTGGCCAAAATGCCAAAAAAAATATTTTATTTTAGTTCTTCGTAGTTTTCTGTCCAGATATTTTTTTCCGTTTTGGTCTCATTATTTCAATTTAAAACTTATAATTTTGACCGCTGCGCACCCTATATATGAGCCAAAAAACATTCATAATTAACTTTTATCGGGCCAAAAAAAATATTTGGGCCAAGAAAATTAATTATCCACG
>SCLH01000056.1:155734-170572 GCA_004367855.1 Oikopleura vanhoeffeni | reverse complement strand
ATTTAGCACAATTTCCAAGTCGCAAATTAAGCGACAATACATCGAAAATGCATTTTTGGCTTGAAAGCTTCAATACGAGCTTCGGGATTTTTTTAAATAATCAGCATCTAAAACAGCCTGGACATGATAAATTAGTCTATTGCGAGTTAAAGTAGGTTTGGGTGTTAAATTTGCTGCTATTAATAGGCTCATTTTTTATTCATACTTTTAATTTATCTTTATTTCACCAAAAGTTCAACAAAAAATTATAAACAAACAACCTTTTTCCTCCCTAGCTGTCTCAGTCTAAAGTTGTCGGAAAATCCCCTATTTTTTTTAAAAGCTCCTTTTTTTAAATGTTAATTGTCCAAATAGTTCACTCGCTATATGTTAACATAATATTTATACATCTGTTCGAAATTTCCCACTTTCTGAAAATATTTATTTTTTATCAATAATTTTGACTTGATTCAAAGTTCTAATACTGAGAAATTTGTAAAAATAAAGATTATATTAAATAAATTTCTGTCTTATTATTAAAACATGCGTTACTTGGTCACATTGGAAAAGTTTGGCTTAGACTTCTTAATTTACAAGATTCAAAAAATTATACTTCCGAAAACTTTCGTTTTGGTCCCTTACCCCAGTTTGAATAATAACTGAGCCACCCTTTTCACGCGTGCCTGCGCACAGTTCTTCAAAATGGGAAACTTTAATATTTTTTTAAATGTTGCATAGTAGCCTTAGGTAGCTTTTGTTTAATGCAACACACCCTTGTCAGCATAATCACTTGAATATTTTAAAAGATATCGACGAATGGTTTGTTGTATCATGTATCAAAGTAAATTTTTGACATGGAAAACTTTTTGTTTTTTTCAAGTCAACCTGTTCACTGGCAATAGACCTTCGAAATTACCGGTTTTTCGAAGGCTAAACATGAGAATTTTAGAAAAAAAAAATTAGTTTTCGATAAATAATCGATCGAAATTGTATGTCCACACTTCGGTTAATCCATTACAAATTTCAATTCAGTTATAAAAAAGTGGTTTTTGTCACTCATTTTGTGGCCACTAAAGGGCTCATAATGATTTTTCATGCTCAGAGTCAGTTTCCTTGAGGTATATTTACCCTGTTAGCTCAAATAATTAAGGTTAACTGTTATGATTTAGTCAGAAAGGTTTTTTCAAGAAGACATACATTTCGATTTAAATGAGCGAAAAAAAATGTGCCTATTGAGATTCGAACTCCTGAACTTTCTGTTTAAAACATCAATAAACGGTTGACTTGGAAAAAACAACAGTTTGTCAATATCTCTTATAATCTTCGAGTTATTATGCTGACAAGGACGGGTCGCATTAAAAAAGCTACATTATTGAATATGGAGAATATTGAAGCATTTTTAATACCTTCGATTATTCCTGATTGTTCTCTGCTCCCAGCTTGATTATCTTAGAGTACGTTAAAAGTTTTTGAGGTTTTCGTCATTTTTTGAAATATTTGAGAATTGGTGGAATCCTGAACATTTTCAGGGTCACGCCATTTTTCATATTTTTTAAAATAGCAGAATTTTGAAAAATTTGTCACATATTTTTTGATAATTCAGCTGGAAACAAATTTTTTAGAACTGTGTTTTTGTCTTACTCGGTCGGTGTTGTTTAGGCTGTTAGCCAAATTATAGCGTGACAATCACAAGACAAAACACAATCTAGTTTGTGAGCCAGAATTCCCTGTTTAATAGTCTTTTTATTTTCAGAAAGGGCCAGAATAAAATCAGAGAAAATAACCTAAGCCGTTAAAAAAGGTCTTCAATTATCTAAGGTATTTTTTTTATAGGTGCGACAGATTTGACTTTTTACCACTTTTTCATTATGTAAAATCTTAAGAAAACTTAATTTTTGGAATTTTATTTTTCAGCCATTAGTCTTAGAATTTCTTTTAGTTTCGTATGATACCCATATTGAAACATTTCCTGTCATTTGAAAATCTCGAATTTTGAAAAATTGGTCTGAGCTTTTTTAGTTTCCAGTTGAATGCAAAAAACCGTTTTGTGATAGCTACAGTTCGTCTGTGGTGAAATTTGTCGCACCTATAAAAAAACTACCTAAGGTAATTTTTTTTTTAGGTTGGCCACCCCTTTTCACTACCTAAGGTCGTTTTTTTCGGTTGCCCACTTGTGATTTCGACTGGGGAGAACTAGACAGATAGCACAAATGAGTTTTCTGGCACGTTGAACCTTGAAAAAAATATGGGTAGAAATTTTTTTCCGGAAATCAGTCATCGAAATTGCTCAAAATGACCGAAAAAAAGAAAAAATTTTACCACTACAAATTCGGTTAAAATTCAGATGCAAAAAACCGTTTGTCTCTATCTAGTCTAGTTCTCTCAGAACAGATACCCCTTAAGGTGGGCAACCGAAAAAAAGCGACCTAAGCAAAATTTAAGTAAAAAGTGCTTCGTAAATTAATCCGAATAAGGTTTGGTTTTAAGAAGTTTATTTATCATCATACAACTTTGAAATCAACATCTCAAAGCCGTTTTCAATTTTTCGTTTTTACTGAAAATAATAGTTTCTCGAATAAAAAACCATCAAAAATTTCCATGAAAAAAACGGAATTCGAAAACCCGCTTCTTGGAAAGTTATACTATGAGCTAAAACTCCAAAAAAATTGTACTAGCCATTTCCGATGCTTTTTCTTCCAAAAAACTCGAACCTAAGTATACTACTCAAATTTTCTTCTAAAATGAAAGTTTCAGTGACCAAAAGCTAAAATTTTTATCGTATTTTAGTTAAAAAAATGCCTCGAGAAATTATCACAATACAGGCTGGTCAATGTGGAAATCAGATCGGATGTGAATTCTGGAAGCAAATCGTCAAAGAACACGGAATCAGACAAGATGGAATTCTAGAAGATTTCGCAACAGATGGATCAGACAGAAAAGATGTATTTTTCTACCAAGCAGATGATGAACATTATATACCTAGAGCACTTGTAAGTGAGAATTAATTTTAAGTAGATTGCATACGATAAGGTAGGAACGGCAGAACTTTTATTGCTAAAACTTTTTCTAATTATTTTAAATTTGTAGCCTGTGAAAAAATATCATTTTCAGCTTAAAAATAATTTTGAAAATTGTCAGCAAGCTTAAAAATGAAAACCCGTTTTTGAAATTGCCTAAGCTTGAAATTTTTCGAAAAAAATAAAAATCCCAAGGTTAGATAGGCAATTTAAAAACGGCTTTTCATTTTACAGCAATTGCTGACAATTTTCCAAATAATTTTTTGACTGAAAGTAATATTTTGCATGGGCTACAATTTTAAGATAATAAAAAAATGTTTGAACTAACTAATGTCTAAAGCAAAAAAAGTCTTGCTGTTCCTGCCTCAGTATAGAAATGAAAAAAGTTCAATTTTTAAGATAGTATTTATCACTTGTTTTGCGATAATACAAATTTTATGTTTTTTAAAGGCGATTGTGTGAGTAAGAAAAATAAATTCATAAATTTTAGCACCTGATTAAATAGGGTAGTTTTTTTTAGGGGCGACAGATTTGACTGAGTCACCACAGACGAACCGTATGAGATATCACAAAACGGTTTTTTGCATTCAACTGGAAACTAAAAAAGCTCAGGCCAAAAACTTTTTTGTTCAATTTTCGAAAAATTTTTAAATTCGAAATTTTCAAATGACCCAATATGGGTATGAAATGAAACTAGAAAAAATTCTAAGACTCATGGCTGAAAAATAAAATTCCAAAAATCAAGTTTTCTTAAGATTTTTCATAATGAGAAAATTTAATTCTTCGATGATGAGTCATTATTTATCCCTAAAACCGGAAGTTTTTATATGCCAAATATTAAAATTTTTGATGTTTAAGAATTCTCCATTGAAATTTGAACGATATAACATGTTTTGCAGGTACTTGTGTGTAATAATAAACTGTATTATTTAGGGGAAATCGCAAATAACCGGTTCAAACCGAGAATTACCGGTTAACCGGTGAAGCAAAAAAAACTTTAAAAATTTTGGCCTGAGCTTTTTTAGTTTCTAGTTGAATGCAAAAGACTGTTTTGTGATATCCCATATGGACCATTCGTCTGTGGTGACCTTAAGGTATTTTTTTATAGAGGACACCACCCTACTCATGACGATTATGGGAAAACCGTAGATGATATCGAGAAACGTCTTGTTGTATTCAACTGACAACTAAAAAAGCTCAATAGAGAAATTTTCTCTTTTTTATTGGTCTACCGGTTTACTGGTAACCGGATGTCTATTATATAGGCATTTAAGTATAAAATTTGAGGAAAAAATCGAAACTTGTTCATCAAAAATATCGTTTAAGCAGTTAATGTATAGACAGTCGTAATATCAGGATGAACAAACATAAAATTTTACCTTTCCGGCTGATTTTAAGAAAAAAAATTTTTGGGCCCACCGAGATTCGAACCTTCCAAAAAATTACATTCCGGTTTATATCCGGTGAACCGGATGTCAAATCGACTAAATAAAATTTCTCCATTGAGCTTTTTTAGTTTTCAGTTCAATACAAAAAACCTTTTCTCGATATCATCTATGGTTTTCCAGCAATCGTCATGAGTAGGGTGGTGTCCTTTATAAAAAAAACTACCTAAGGATATTTATCAGTTAATACAAAATTGACATCAATATTTTACAGTTTAAATTTTATAAATATAAGTTATGGTTTTTTAAAATTTACTGAAAGTTGGCCACAAAAATTTGACTACTGGAACGTAATTTAACCTATGGGTAGGGTACACACCGTGAGACATGGATTTTGCTCTAATTCGGTCAGAATGACCGGTCTGGTGAGTTATTCGACCAAAAATTTTTTTTTCGATTTTTGACCACCAGTTTTTCCGTTATCGTGGTTTTTCCGACAAAAATCGCACATTTCTATTTTTCTGTTCAGAAAACACTAATTTTAAAGCTTGTGAATAAATGTGAATAGTGAATGACCAGCATCACAAGGTACCTTGAAATCTCAGCTACACACCTGCAATAACACATTTTGCCAGGATTCGCCAGAAAAAAATATTTTTCATCGAGAATGNAGCAAGTAATAGGGAGCGCCTAACATGGACACCTTTTTAGGTCGTAGTGTACCAGTTCGGGAGCGATGACCTGTATTCAAGTTTTCCTTAAAAATGGAGTTTATACTTCTGTATAGAACATATGTGTTACCTTATAATGTGAGATGTATTATATCGGCCTCTGAACAACAACGTCTGATCCTCTTTCTGTTCGAGATGGAAAAACTGAATAATTGAACGATATCTTTTTTTGATACGGTCAGCTAAATTTCCAGGAGATAACTTCCAAACCACTAACCAGACCACCGCTGTTGAATGACAAATTAACCGCTTGCAAACTTACAATAGGGAATAGAAATGACAAAATTTAAAGTTTCGTAAAATAATAATATGGCAAAATGAATTGTGCGAAATTATTCTTTGTAAGTTGACACCTTCAGCGAGGCCATTATAGTTTTTCAGCTTAATAGACGGAAGACCGCAAATATATCTACCTGATAGTTTTATAAAATGTTTGAATACATTTTTTCATATGACCTCAAAAGAATCAAATTATCGGAATTTTTCATACTTCAAAGGGGTTGTCAAATTACAAAAAAGAAATGTGACACAGAACTATATTGAAACCCTTGTTATTGTCAAAAAACATCGCCGTCGACGTTTGGGATTGAATTTTTTCCTTCCGACTCAAATGGGAAGCGGGCAAAGAAGGGCTCGGCTAAAAAACTTAATCACCACCTATCAAATTTTTATGATCGAATTTATCGCTCTAAAAATTATAGATCTTTACAACCCACAACTTCCTTGGAAACTTTTGGAAATTAATTCGAGATTTTTTGTAATTATACATATCATGCTGTCACTCGCCATCTGCTCTCTGTCGTACACTATCAAATATTTGTTCAACTAATTTTTCCAACCTTGATTCATAAGCCAGAAGCCCAATTATTCCAGCCCCCCCGGCCGTGATCATTATGTAGAAATTTTCGGGGTGTATAAGACACGATAATTCGAATTTTGGAAATATGTGATCACACGAGTGTTCTAAATCGAGCAGCTAAAAAACATATAAATTTTAAACTCCTGGGTAATTTTTGTCAGGGTAACTCAGATAGTTTGTCGCTGCATTGAGAAACGGAAGAAGATATTCTTCCAATGTTTTTCACGGATCTATGATTATGTTTTAGAGAAATTTACCGTTCTTGGCGTGGCTCATTGTAAGTCTGAAATTTGGGGTACGCATTGTTTGAATTTTTGGGTCAATGATAATAATATAGGCGAGATTTGAGAGTTTAGCGAAGTAAAAAAAGTACATTCAAAGCTTTGATGTTTTGAGAATGGTACATTCCGATTCCAAAAATTCAAACTGTACCACAGAGCCAATGAGTTTGATACATAGCCCATCACTTATCATGTTCCACACCACCTACCGTGTTGAACCGGAATGTCACCGAAGCACCGGTAAATGTTCGGTTCTGGAGAAACTGACCATCAGTTTACCTTCAAATGTTTTAGGGGGTACCCTTTGACAGCAGAAAATTTTTGGCCATTATTTTTTTTGACCCTGACACCACCTGGTGGTGGTAAGCGAGCAATTTTGTAAATTAGACACTGGAGATTTAATGGACCTTGAAAATGTAACCTACCTGGGTTAATTTCGAGAGAAAATGTTTGGAATTACTTTTTTCTGACACCTGACACCACTGGTGGTGATAAGGAGCACTTTTGTATTTAGACACTGGAATGTTATGACCATGAAATGTACTTACCCTGGGTTACTTTCGAGAGAAAATTTTTTAGCATATATTTTTTTTGACACCGACACACCTGGTGGTGCAAGGAGCTACTTTTGTATTTAGACACTGGATGTTAGGTGGACCCTGAAAATGTACTTACCTGGGTACTTTCGAGAGGATAAATTTTTAGCATATGTTTTTTTGAACACCTGCCACCACCTGGTGGTGGGTCTAGGGAGCAATTTTTGTATTTTCAGACACGGATATTTATCATGGACCTGAAAATGTACCCTACCCTGGTTAAATTTTCGAGAGAAAATTTTTGGAAATTATTTTTTTGTACACCTGACACCACCCTGGTGGTGATAAGGAGCACTTTTGTATTTCAGCCACTGGAATTTTATGTGGACCTGAAAATGTAACTTACCTGGTACTTTTCGAGAGAAAAATTTTTAGCATTATTTTTTTGGACACCTAACCGACCACCTGGTGGTGATAAGGAGCACTTTATGTATGTAGCACACCTGGAATGTTATGTGGACCTGAAAAGTACTTACCTGGGTACTTTTCGAGAGAAAATTCTTAGGCATTATTTTTTGCACACCTTGACAACACCTGGTGGTGGTTAGGAGTCAACTTTTTGTATTTAGACACTGGAATGTTATGACTGGACCCTGAAATGTACCTACCTGGGTTACTTTTCGAGAGAAAAATTTGGGCATTATTTTTTTTTGATACCTGCACCACCACCTGGGGGTGGATAAAAGAGCACTTTTGTATTTAGACACGGAAGTTATGTGGACCTAAAAATGTCATAAATTGGTTAAAACTTTTCAAGAGAAAATTTTTGGCAATATTATTTTTGACACCTGACACTCACCTGTGGGTTAAGGAGCAATTTTTGTATTTAGAAACTGGAATGTTATATTGGACCTGACAAATATACTTATCTGGTATTTTTAAGAAAAACTTTGGCATATATTTTCGACACCAGAAAACACTTCTGGTGTCGAAGTCCATTATTTGGACATTGTAGTATAGTTACATATTAATGAAATTGATTTTTCTGGACTGCAGAATCTTTTGAAATCATGTCAATTTATTAATGATCCATTTGTTGTTGTCTTTTCATCAGTGTTACGCATTTTGAAAAAAGTCGACTCGAATAGTTTCAGCATGTTTCAGAATATACTGAATTTAAACTAATTGCGGACATTTTAATTCTTATATCTAGGCTCCTAAAAGAACATAACTCAAAAAGACAGCCCAAGGGTTGTGACGGGCAGTAAGACAGTCGGTAAGGAATTCGTCTGAATATGATAGTTGATATATCGAAATCCGGATCCTGCTCCTCGAGTCAACAAGAGCCAATGATTATAGATGAAACCGGGAAAATGGAGAAATTAATCAACAGCAGTTCGTGGTCGTATAATTGATGATATATCGCAATCAAAATTCGCCAAAAATTTGCTGACATATTTATGGATTGGGAATGGATGATTAAAGCCAAAAGAGGTGAGTTTTTCTAAATTTAAATAATTGAGTACTTGAAATTTTTATATTGTTTATTATTGAAGTAAAATGAACTTGTTGCATTTGACTTTTTCCCCTATTTTCTTTTTTAAATTGGGGAATTGTGGCAAAATCATTTGGAAAAGTACAGTATGTAACATTTTTGCGTCCATTTTTTCAATTGGATAAAATCGTAAATGTCCACCGTTTGATTGGTTCAATCTGAAATGCCGTATGATTGTCAAAATTGATCGTTCTCATTGGCGATAGCAAGTTACTCCAAATTGGAAAAATGGAGCAAAAATGTTACAGTACTGTAACTGTTTCATTTTCGCGGTGACTTTTTTAATCACAAAATTTAATATTAATTTCAGGCATAAAAGCATCCAAAATTCAAAAAAAAACACTCCCAACACGCCACTCTCACCTTATTTGCGTAGGATTCGATACTTCAGAGCAACCGTTCGGTGGCGTATTAGAAGTTTTTTGAAATTGAAGATATCGAAGCGCTTTGCTACACAATTACTGAGGCGAGGAATATTTCATTTTAAGCTACATTAAATGGAATAAAGCAGTTCAGTGCGATCCATGCATAAACATAATTATAAGGCACCCGAATCTGGCTGCACGAAATAATAGAGTTCGTTTGTTTTGAACAAGACGAATACTTCTGATATAAGTTATTGATAAATACTATTAAAGCTCCAAAATCTTTAAAATGCACATTTTTATTGTGATTTTAATTTAATATTAACAAATCAACATGTAAAGTGTCTTTAGTAGGACGATCCTGATTTTTAGCTTTTTGCGTCTAAGACGACTGGGGCTAACTTCTGATAAAAAACGTGCGTCCTATTAAGTCCCTAGCAACTTCCCGACAAAAGTCAAGAAAAAACAAGAATTTTCTTGTCTAGGCATCATAATCGTGTTCAAATTTAATAATGGGAATCACAACAACAAGCGGTTATTCATTATAAGGCAACCCGGCAATAAATCGTATGCGTCCTTTAAAAGTCCTGGTGCAAAATTTTGAAAAAAGTGCGTCTAACAGCTGCTGCTAAAACACTCATGTAGATCTTCAAAATTTTAACGACGATTTTTCTGTTCTTGATAATTTAAAATAATTAATGCTGCAATTTTTGCGGTGATTTTTTTTCCGAAAATATTTTAAATTCAACAATAAAGTGATAGAAGTATCTCAACGTGCATACCATACTTGGAAACAAATGTTGAAGGAATTTCTCAGAATTTTCAAAATGTGAATTATATTTAACGTCTCTGCATTCACACGAACATTCGAAATACAATTCGACCTTCCACAAGCTCTTCACCAATTTTATTCATCATCTTGTACCAATCTCCTTTCGGTGTACCGTCACCGCAGCATGTAGACTCTTGCAACCAAAGGGAAATGTTTCGAAAGAAGGGCTTGGCAACCTATTAGAGCAGTATATTTTTTTTAATATGTTTTCTATGAGAAGTCTTCCGTCTATTTTTTATATAAAATGTGGAATTTTGAAAATTTATTTCGACAAACGTGTCATCACATGCTATAATAAAGTACTAAAATGGTATGCAAAAATTCTAAACAACACTGAATATTCTGCTGTAGAAAGAATGTGATACAGTAAAGTTATCGATAATTATGCCTAGGTAGGTCTCCAACACTTTTTCCTAGTTAAGATAAATAGGGAAAAAGTGTTTAGACTACTAGGCAATAATTACTCTATATACTTTAACTGTAATAACATTTCTTTCTAGAAGGACAAGAACCTGTATATTTGAAAAAATTGTGCCTGAATCTCGCATCTAATTGGTTGATCTCTTCCAAATCTGACCATAAAATCGGCCTATTTTGTAATCCTGTTTCCATACGATTGTATATTTTTGCTGGGAAATGATATCAGCAACTATGGTCTGATTTTAAAAATTTTTGTGATCTAGAAAAAAAAATAAGTTCTTCATAAATAACAATTTTGAATCTTTTCGTGTTCAAGAATCAGACCAAAGTTGCTCATAATCGTTACACAAATTAGATTCCTCTATGAACTCCTTTTATGCATTTATATTTTTTAACTATCACTTTCATGTTCAAATTGACGGCGATTTAAGGGGGGAACGGGCTGGATTAATTTTTTTCGAATTTTACACTGGGGATTTAACTCATATGCACCCTATTATAGGGCGTATTTAATGTTGGTGGTCATGATATTCTAATATCAGTCTCCGCCGATTATGTTATAACAAAACTCTATTGCATGCTATAAACAAGGGATTGTCCCTTGATGGTAATGTAGTCTAATTGTGGAACAATAAATGTTTTTAAAGACAAACATAGATCAATGTAAATAATGATCAGAAATTTAAATGGCGAAATATCGGTTTAAATCTGGGAGAAAAAGTCAAACTGATAATGCCTTGGGATAACTATAAGGCTCCGTTTTTTTAAATTTTTTTACCTATACGAACTCATGATCGTATTTTTGTGGATTAAGGGGTTGGTGTCGCTTTTTGGTACTTTTCAATTCACGCCCCAGAACAATTCTAGGGCAGTTTGAAAAATCTGAGGATACTTGTTGCTAGATCTATCCTTCGGTCTAACGATTACCATCCAACTCAAAATTATTTTTTTTTTAATGTTGCCTGGTGCCTTCTTGATAATAGAAATCAATGAAATTTTTTATAGATTGCAGTCATGGTAAAAAAATATTTCATTTGATTTTGTCGAAAGTCCATTGATAAAGTATAATATCTGCTTCTTTACACCACACTAGTTATGGTCAGTGTTATAAGGCTTTGAAAAAAATTTTCATCGAAAACATAGTCGAGATAAAAAATGCAATTTTACAATATGTAAAGTCAGGTGTCCAAAAAATAATATTGCACAAAAGTTTCTCTTGAAAACATAACCCCAGATAGTATATATAAAAGACACATTCATTCTCGAGATAGAAAAGTTACATTTCCACAACCAGGCTGGTGTCTGGTATCAAAAAAAAATAATGCCAAAAATTTTCTCCTCGAAAGTAACCCAGGTAGGTACATTTCAGGTCATATAACATTCCAGTGTCTAATACAAAATTTGCTCCTAACCACCAGACCCAGGGTGGTGTCAGGTGTCAAAAAAATAATCTAAAAATTCTCATCGAAAAGTAACGCCAGGTAAGTAATTTCAGGTCCACATAAATTTCCAGTGTAAATACAAAGAGTCTCCTTATCACCCACCCAGGTGGTGTCAGGCTGTCAAAAAATAACTCGCTAAAAAATTTTCTCTCGAAAGTAACCCAGGAAGTACATTTTCAGGTCCACATAACTTCGCAGTGTCATAAATACAAAAGTGCTCCTTAATCACCACCTAGGTGGTGTCAGTGTCAAAAAACTAATTCCAAAAATTTTCTCTTCGAAAATAACCCAGGTATAACATTTCAGGTACCATATATACATTCCACTCTAACTACAAAAATGGCTTCCTTACCACCACAGTGGTGTCGAGGTGGTTCAAAAAAAATAATGCCAACAATTTCTCTCAAAGGTACCCCCTCAAACAAATTTTGAAAGGTAAACTAATGGTCATTTCTCCAGAAACCGAAAATTTAGCGGTGCTTCGTGATTACCGGTACCGTAAGGTGGTTTGGACACAATGAAAAGTGATGGCTATGTATCAACTCAATTGGCTCTTGGATACATTTGGAATTTTTGGAAATCGGATGTTACCATTCTCAAAAATACAAAAGCCTTTGAATGTTACTTTTTTACTTCGCTAAACTAAATCTCGCCAAAACATTTTAGCTACCCCGCAAAGCCGGGTTTTCGATCACAGGTTTCACGGGAAATTAAAGGTATCCGAACAATGTACTTCTGGTCGTTTTTTTCTCCACTTTTTTCCCCACTTAACATTATTCCTTAATGTTGAATCTGAATCTTAACCGAATTTGGAACGCAGGAATTTTTCTTTTTTTTTCCGGTGATTCACCAGTCGCAAAAAAAACGGGTTTTTCGGTCATTTTGAGCATTTCGATGACTGATTCCCGGTCACGTGATCACCTAGGAAGCCAAAAATATTTCTCCCCATATTTTTTCACAAGTTCACGTGCAGAAAACCATTTGTGCTATCTTGTCTAGTTCTCCCCAGTCGAAATCACAATGGGCCAACCGAAAAAAAACGACCTCTACATTTAAATAAAGAGCATATGCCTATGGGCCCATGCCTATGGCCATAGGTAGGGTGCGCAGCGGTGCAAATTCCTAATTTTTAAATTAAAATAACTGAGACCCAAAATCGGAAAAAAATATCTGGACAGAAAACTACGACAAAATAAAAATATTTTTTAGTTTTTTCTGCGCATTTTGGCCAGTGAAAATGACGGTCAAAATAATTGGAATCGGCATTTCAATTTTTCCGCAGTCTTCGCATGGTTCTCAACTTATGCGAACTGAAAGGCTTTGTGAATTCTGCATAAAATGAAAAAATAAGAATTAAGTATTCCTAAGTATTGGCAAAATATTTTCAGCCTATAAAGGTGTTCCCGCCTACGCATTTTTTTTGTCAAATGACGCAAAATTTCTTCGCAAATTTATTTTCAAAAAATTTTTTTTCTCAGAAAATAGCAAATTTTATATTGAGTACGATCTGCAAGAAAAAACTAAAAAAATGAGCTGATTAATGCTTCAATAAAACGAAGATTTAGTGCTGAAAAATGAGGGTTTTTGAAACCTCACTTCTGACCACCTAAGATGGCCAAATAATAAATTTCTTTGCTCGGAATCGGTCTTTTTTTTCGGTGACGATTACCCCCGATAGCAAAAATGTTTTAATCAAGGAGTTTTAGTTCAGTCTGTAGGGTTTTCCCGCTGCGCACCCACGCCATAGGTTAAAATTACGTTTCCAGTAGTCAAATTTTTGTGGCCAACTTAACAGTAATTTAAAACAACCATAACTCATATTTATAAATTTAAAACTGTAAATTGATGTCAATTTTGTATTAACATGATAAATATCCTTAGGTGTTTTTTTTATAAAGGAACACCACTTACTCATGACGATGCTGGAAACCATATGAATGATTTCAAATCAGTCATCGAAATTGCTCAAAATGACCGAAAAACCCGTTTTTTTGCGACTGGTAATCACCGGAAAAAAAGAAAAATTCCCTGCGTTCCAAATTCGGTTAAGATTCAGATGCGAAAAACCGTCTGTCGCTATCTAGTCTGGTTCTCTCAGACCAGATACCCCTTAAGGAATAATTTAAGTGGGGAAAAAAGTGGAGAAAAAAAACGACCAGAGTAATTTTCGGGATACCTTTAATTTCCGTGGAAACCTTGAATCGAAAAACCCGGCTTTGCGGGATGTAGCTAAAAATGTTATATTATTATCTGACCCAAAAATTCAGAACAATCTTACCCACAAATTTCAGGCACCTATAAATACTAGACCCAAATGACCACCCCATAGAACGGTAAATTTCTCTAAACTAATCATAATCCAGTGAAAAAAAATTGGAAAATATCTTCTTCCGTTCTCAAATGGCAGCGACAAAACTATCTGAGTTACCTGAACAAAAAGTTACCCAAGGAGTTTAAATTTAATATTTTTATTTAGCTGCTCGATTTAGAACCTCGTGTGATCACAAATATTCAAAATTCCGAATATCGTAATCTATACAACCCCGAAAATTTCTACATAAGTGATCACGGCGGGGGTGCTGGAAATAATTGGGCTTCTGGCTATGAACAAGGTGGAAAAATTAGTGAAAAAATATTTGATATGATCGACAGAGAAGCAGATGGCAGTGACAGGCATGGATATGTAATAATTACAAAAAATCTCGAATTATTTTCCAAAAGTTTCCAAAGGAAGTTGTGGGTGTAAAATACTATAATTTTTGAGGCGATAAATTCAATCATAAAAATGAAGGGGTTTTTAAGGTATTTTTTAGCCGAGCCCTTCCTTTGCCCGCTTCCCATCTTGAGTCGAAGGAAAAAAATCAATCCCAAACTTCGAGGCCGACTGTTTGACAATAACCAACGGTTTCAATATATTTTCCACATTTCTTTTTTGTAATTTGACACCCCTTTAAATTTATTGGAAAAACTAAAAATCGTAATTTGATTCTTTTAGATGTGTCATATGACAAAAATGTATTCCCAAACATTTTAATAAAAACTATCCAGGTAGATATATTTGCAGGTCTTCCGTCTATAAAACTGAACAAACTATAATATGCCTCCTTGAGAGGTGTCAACTTACAAAAATAATTTCGGCACAATTCATTTTGG
Source organism: Oikopleura vanhoeffeni (assembly GCA_004367855.1). Taxonomy (NCBI): domain Eukaryota; kingdom Metazoa; phylum Chordata; class Appendicularia; order Copelata; family Oikopleuridae; genus Oikopleura; species Oikopleura vanhoeffeni. The sequence continues at coordinate 156,017 of SCLH01000056.1, read as the reverse complement.
CCATAATTATTATTTTCGAAACTTTAAATTTTTGTATTTCTATCCCTATTGTAAGTTTGCAAGCGTTTAATTTATGTCATTCAACAGCCGGTGGTACTGGTAGTGGTTTGGGAAGTTATCTCCTGGAAAATTTAGCTGACCGGTATCCAAAAAAGATTCTTCAAACTTATTCAGTTTTTCCATCTCAAGAAACAGAAAGAGGATCAGACGTTGTTGTTCAACCATATAATACAGTGCTCACATTAAAGGTAACACATAATGTTATACAGAAGATAACCCATTT
>SCLH01000056.1:135100-155724 GCA_004367855.1 Oikopleura vanhoeffeni | reverse complement strand
AGCAAGTAATAGGGAGCGCCTAACATGGACACCTTTTTAGGTCGTAGTGTACCAGTTCGGGAGCGATGACCTGTATTCAAGTTTTCCTTAAAAATGGAGTTTATATGAAAGTAAATGGAAAAAGTTTTGTGTATAACATAATTTCGTCATTGGCTGTATAAAGAAATCCGCTGAATTATTTTTCTCTTCTCACACTGAAAATGGCTGTCGAAACGTCAAATAAAAAACTATCTATGATAGAATAGAAAATATATATTTTATGTCTCAAAAAACCAAAAAGATAAGGTAGTTTTTTTTTAGACGCGACAGATTTGACTTTTTACCACTTTGCCATTATGAAAAATATTAAAAAACTTAATTTTTGGAATTTTATTTTTCAGCATTAGTCTTAGAATTCTTCTAGTTTCGTATGATACCCCTATTGGTCATTTCCGGCCATATTTAAAATCATCGAAATTTTGCAAATTATTTGGCTAAGCTTTTTTAGTTTCCAGTTGAATGCAAAAAACCGTGTAACCATGGTCCGATACCTGATTTGAATTTAAGGCTATTTCGCTATTTAAGATTATTTATTTCTGGCCGAACGTTCGCTGTTTTCGTGGCATTCCATTTTCAGCCCACCGATCCGCAGGACTAATAAATAAAGAGTATTAAATTTGGGGTCATTCTCGCATGTTGCCTAGTGAAACCTAATCTACCAAGAGCGGTTAACATCTTATGATGGTACAAGAAGAGAACTTGTGCCGAGGTAGAGATTGAGAATCAATCGATCGTGGTGTGTTTATTTTAAAAATCGACTTTGGCGTCATTTTTTTTAGAGTTTTTCGAAGTAAAAATGCTTTAGTTCCGATTTTAAAAAATTGTTTTTTTGCCGACAAATTATTTTTTTTCTAAATTTTAAACTTTTCAAAATAATTTAATCGATATTTTTTTTTGAAAAGTATGCTATAATGCCTTAGATTGTAGAATTCATTGTTAATAATTTACTTAAAAATAACTTCGACTTTTCAACTTTAAATTGTAAGAATATATTTATATTAAATTTTGAAACAAAAAAAATATTTGTTTGAAACTGAAAAATTAAACTTTGAGAGAAATTTGAAATGAATTTTGTAGATTCTCAGTATAGAACATTTTATAGCTCTCAAATCCAAAATTTTGTTGCATTATACTGGATTGTCATCATCATTAAAAATGCAAATCAATGCGGCAAATTGAGGCAGCAATATTTTTCGAATAATGTTATGGTTTCATTAAGTAAGCTGTTTAATAAAAATCATTTGTGTGAATTGAGTTGAATTTTAAAACATTAGATTATTGCCGAACGTTCTGATTCTAAAAAGTTCGACTTAGGATCACTTAAGTCGGGTATTTTGAAATTTTGATAAAATTCAAATTTTTAAAGAAGCCCAATTTTAATGTGAAACATGTATGAAGACTCGAAATGGTTTTCTTGATACATTTTTTTCCAAATCGAATAAATTTAAAATTAGGGGTTTTAAACGCTTGTATTCCCTTTGTTAAAATCGGTTCAGAGATTTGATCAAAATTGAGGACTTTGCGTAACATATCTCAAAATAATATCGGCCTGGCTGCGCAAATTTTGACAGTACCAAGAGCGGCATTTTTGATATTCGATGGGCTTTGCCGCAGATATACTTCCTTAAAAAAAAGGCGATTTAATAATTGGTATATTCCGGAGTCCTTTCGAGGACATTTTGCTAACTGTGTGATCTTTGATGGGACTTTTCGCAAAAACCTTATAAAACGGTGTTTGAGATAATCTAGGGGATAGAGGTTCCCATACTAAAAACGGCCATTTTCATTGTTGTTTTTTTCCTTTTCATATATAAAAAGTAAAATTTTCGTATTTTTTTAAAAGACGGGTTTTTTGACAGGGCTTACGATTTTTAACATTATGCGATTGACAAATTAAATGTCTCGGGTTTGCCAGCAGAATTAAACTCTGTGCGGCCGTGGAAACAGTTTTTGATGAACTACCGAAAATAAAATTTCTAGGTTAAGTATTTTTTATGGCTGGGGTTACGCTTTACCTTTTACTAAAAAGCATTTTTTATAGATTATACAGGTTTTTGGACTCGTTCAAGTATGCAGTTCAATTGTGTTTCAACTCCCGGTTTAATTTTCGAATTTATGAAAAAAAAACATTGTACACCACTTTTTAGCGAATAGGTACCTGGGGGGCTGTTACATGAGTTCCGAACCCTGTTATGATTTAAGGGATATTTCGCGTATTTAATGATTAATTATTCTTTGGCCGAAACAAGTTCGCTGTTTCGTGCTTCCATTTTCAGGGCCGCCGTCCGACGAAGATCTAATAAAGATAAAGAGATATTATTTGGGCGTCATTCTCGATGTTGTAGTAGAACCCTATCTAACGCAGAGCGGTTAACACAAGTTCGTGTGATTCTCAAGGTTCGTCTGTGGTAAAAGTCAATCTGTGCGTTATAAAAAATATAAGGAAAATTCGTCGGGATTCTTCAGTTCTGAAATCTGTTTCAATAGTGAATTAATCTAAATATTTTTTCAAAATATTTGCGAGTTTGAACATTGATTTCGACAGTCGATACAGAAGTTTCAGAAGAGTATTCACCTTTATTCAACTTTTTTCTTATTATCATTCTTTGAATCGAGGAAAGGCCAATTTTCTTCAAAAACCTTTTTGGCAAATTCGGCGGGATGTTTTTGGATTTTCTCTTATAAACTGTTTTATCTGCTGTTTTTCTTAAAAAATTAACCGATAATATTTCGGTAGTTTTTAACGTTCATTTTATATGATTATATGAGTTATCAATGATATTTTTATCACGTTTGGTTTTTTGCAATACAATCTTGTGCCTTATCTAGAATTAAAAAATGCAATGATCAAAAAAAAAATTTCATGTTATATTCCTCTTAAATATATTTCAAACGCCATAATAATTGGGGCAATTCTTGAAATCAAATCAAAAAGTTCGTTTGTTAAATTTTTCTGCAATTTTGCAAAAATATACCCATACGTTCAAAAAGCACCTTTTTTACTGTACCAGTTAAAGACACATTGACCGACTCCAAAAAAGTGTACCTGTTAGGGAGCGATGACTGTATATAAATTATTTTTTACAAGTTAGAAACGACTATTCCAAAAACTTTTTCAATATGAGCATATTTTTGCCAGTTAAAATTTAAAAGCATTAAATATATAAAACTTTATTTAGCGTCTAACAAATAATGCAGATTCAGTGGTTGTTTTGGATAATACAGCTCTACATTCGATAGCAGTTGAAAGACTTCATGTTAAAAATCCAGATTTTACAACTATAAATAAACTTGTTGCAACTGGTAAGTAAAAATGCTTTTTGAATAATTTTATGCGGTAAGGTTCCCCTAAAAAAAAAGCTACCTAAACGGTGTTCAACAAAGATATTAATATTTATTATAATAATTTATTAATAATAAATTATTTTAGTAATGTCTGCAAGTACCGCAACGTTGCGCTATCCGGGGTACATGAATAATGATTTGTTGAGTATTATCAATCCACTGATTCCGACACCGAAGTTGCACTTTTTAATGACTGGATACACACCCTTATCGGTTGAAAATGGGCCAACAAATGTTAAAAAGGTAAAAATCTTAATATAGTATATACACTTTTTGTAATTTGTCACCCCTTAATATTTTTGAAATAAACGAAAGACCGTAATTTGCCCCATATAGAAGAGTCATATGACAGATCATTTAATACAAATTATTTTCTCTAAAAAACTACCCAGGTTTATATTTTTCCGGTACACAGGTCATCTAACTTTAACGATCAATAAACTCTAATTTGTTTCCTTGGGAGGTGTCGAATTATTAAATTTTTTGGTAAAAAAAAATTGACACAAAAAGTTATATAATGCCAAAAAATGGGGTCTAAGGATTTGTGGTTTTCTCAGAACCGAGTTTTTAAAATTTTACCGGTTTATTTTCGGTATTACCGGAAATCTGTTGTTCCGATTAGACTGTGGCAGAGGCTACCTCGATAAATTCAGTACACGATATTGAGTTTAAACCGTACTCAAAGAATGTGACGAATCAACTATATTTGTTTCTAACAATTTAACGACCACAACCCTCTCAAATAGTTTTTTTTTTATTTAATTCTGGTGGTATTCTGAAAAACAATTTTTTAAATAAATATTTTAGACAACGGTTTTGGACGTAATGAGACGTTTACTTCAACCAAAGAATATGATGATGAATACAGGCACCAGACAATCTAAAATTGATCATAGATATATTGCCATTCTAAATGTTATCCAAGGAGAAGTCGATCCGACACAAGTTCATAAAAGGTTATCTTTAAAATAACGGAATCGCCATGGCGGCATTTTTTTTTAGCGAAACTGTGCAAATCGTAGCGAATGTTGCTCGAAAACGGTTCACCGATTCAAAGTGAAGATTTCCAATTGTATCCAAGAGGCAATTATTTATACAGAGTCTCGGTCTATTTCCTTGCCGGATCGCACCTACCGGTTAAGCCGCGTGTAATGCAGCGAAGAACACGGTAAATTCATTCATCGAGACTGACCATGAGTATACTTTACAAAAAAGGTTATCTGGTCAATTTTAAGGGGGAAATTTTTGGCCAAATTATTATTTTGACATCTGACACCACCTGGTGGTACTAAGAGGCACTTTTGTATTTAGATCACGGAAGTTATGTACCAAAATGTAACTCTGGATCGTTTTCAGAGAGAAATTTTTTTGCAATTTGTTTTTAACCGACACCTACCTGAGTAGCTAAGCGACACTTTTTTATTTAGACCTGGAATGTTATGCGACCTGAAAACGAACAACCTGGGAAATCAGTTTTCGAGGAGAAAATTTTATGCATTTGTTTTGACTTTGATACTCTTACCACTACTGTGGCTTAGGCAGCAACCTTTTGTATTTAGACCACTGGAAGTCGTTAGGACCTGAAAAGGTACCATACTGGAATAGTTTTCAAGAGAAAATTTTTTGGCATAGTTTTTGAATCTGACACCACTGGTGGGCTGTATAGGAGTCACTTTTGTAGTTCTACACTGTGAATGGTATGTGGACCCTGGAAAAATGTACTTACCTGGTAACTTCAAGAAATTTTTTGGACATATTTATTTTGACACCGTGATCAAGCACCTAGTGTGTTAATAGACTTATGAGTTTCATGACACTAGAACTTAGTTAGTATGGAACTAAAATGTAATCATGATTTCCAAAATTCATTCTAAATTATCTAATAGATTTTTTTGATGCAACATTCTGTTTTGGTCCCATTTTAGACGCTAGGAGTAATTTCGAAATGCAGTACTATTTCCTTGCGCCAAATTAATGCAATTCCACATTCCAGGATTAAATTTTAAAAAAGTGCTCGAATTGTTGTGCATGACAGCCAGTAACAAAATTTCTGTTAATTTTTAATTTTGAAAAAGTTATGCACCCTCTCCTATCAAACATTTCTTTCTGATGCACAGGATTACCGGGCAGCTGTATTGGTACTTGACGGCGCCCTTTTGCTAAAGTGCTAATACATAAATAACTTATAGAAGATGTCAACGATAGTTGCGATTCATTTGAGTTAAGGCGTAAATATAATCATTTTACGCAAACATCTTAGAATGTCTTCGACTATTTCTCCTTGAAGTAACGTCAGCTGTCACATCTAGTCACTATATGAGAAAAAATAACGGAGCGCCAATTAAAAACCACACTCGTAAATTTAGAGACTACAAAAGTAAATTATAGCTTGAAATGGAGAATATCGAAACTGCTTTTTAATTAAAGTTATATCATAATAATTACTAGTAAAATCGCTATAAAATCAGAATTTTGCTTGTAAAATTTACCAATCCTACAAAAGAGTTAAGTTCTTAAAAAGATGCCTTAGGATGATGATTAATGTCACATACGTATTCGTACAAAAATCGTATTTAAGAACAGTAAAGGTATTTCGTAGATCGTACTGTGCAAAACTAGAACGCGTCCTACTAAGAACCTTTCGTTAGTACTTTTCATGTGAAACTTGATAAATTTAGTCAATTATGAATTTATCCTTCCCGAAGTACTACTTATCGGTCAATTTCTAAAGAATATCCTCACTCGATGAGTGCTTTCGGCCATCTCGGGCGAAAGAAAGCGTGTTTTTCTGACTGGGTAGGTTCTGTAATGATTTATGCTCGCGCATACCGATTTGAAAATGATGCCTTTTGCCTCATCAGATGTATTCGCAAGAGCTGTGATATCGTCGTACTGAAAATTTGTAATTCACCGCTCCGTAAGGTTTCCGAAACATCGAAGCAATCCAATCAGCTTCAAGTTGAAGCGTTTGTTTTGACTCTTTTTGATGCGTTCATTATGCTTAAACACGGATTGGACTTGGGAAACAAAGCATGCTAAAGTCCATACTGATACCAAGTTTTATTTGTTAAAAGGTGTGTCAGGTTCAAGAATAGCATATTCCACAAAAAAATTTTTTCTTGAAAAGTTTACCCAGGGTAAGAAATTTCAGGTCCGACATAAGCATTCCAGTGTATAAATAGCAAAAAGTGCTCCTTACAGCCACAGGTGGGTCGAGATACAAAATAAACCAATGCCCAAAAACTTTCGTCTTGAAAACTGGATTCTAGGTATGTTCGTTTTCAGGTCGACATAACATTCCAGGCGTCTAGATAACAAAAAGTGCCCTTACGCACCAGGGGTGTCGATATCAAATAACATTGCCACAAAAATTTCTCTTGAAAACTGATCAGGTATGGTTCGTTTCAGGTCGACATCATATCCAGCGTCTAAGATACAAAAAAGGTCTTCCTACGCCACCAGGTAGGTCGAATATCAAATAAACTTGCCTAAAATTTCTCTTGAAAACTGATTCAGGTTGTTCGCTTTGTCAGGTCGACATAAACATCCGCTCTAAATACAAAAAAGTGCCCTTACAGGCCGACCAGGGTGGTGCCAGATACAAAATAAACATTTTGCCAAAAAAATTCTTCTTGAAAACTGATCCTGGTATGTTGTTTTTCAGGTCGACGATACATCTCCGCGTCTAAATACAAACAAGTGCTCCTTCAAGCCATAGGTGGTCTGTCAGATGTCAAAATAATATGCCAAAAAATTTCCCTTAAAATTTACCCCGATAACACATTTTTTGTAAGATAACTATGGTCCAGTTTCGATAACTGAAATTTACCGTGGTTTTCGTTCTGATTACCGGTTAACCGGTTAGGTCGAGTCGGCAAGACGATAGACGAGACTCTGTATCACTAATTGCCTCTGGGATTACAATTGAATTTCGTTGAGCATCGGATTAACCTGTTTTCGAAACATTCGCTCCGATGCAAGTTTCGCTAAAAAAAATTGCCTATATGTATGATACGACCTCAGAGTACAAATCCTAAATATGGAATGATACAAACAACGCAAGATATTAGCACCCAATCAAAACCCTTGATTGCGGAATAGGCCGATTCATAGGTCAGGTTAAGAAGGATCAACACATCAAATGCTCAGGATTTCCCATTTTTCAAATATTTAGGATTTGTACTCTGAGGTCCGGTAATCCATAAATAATAGCTAGATGTTAAATTCTGTTTTTCACCACAAATAGATGCATTTTTAAACATTGGAATTTTTCAAAACGAACAGATATTTTGACATAAATTCTCTACGAATCTAAATTAGATATCATCTATGAGTCGGTGTTTAGTGTACCCTCATTGTGGGTACGCTAAGCCGCCCCGGATTCCGTACCCAAATTGGTCTGAATAAAAAAAATATCTAGGTCAATTTGGGTACGGAAAGCACGGGGAATGCTTAGCGTACCCAAATTGGTCAAAATGAAAATTATCTGCGACCAATCAAACTTTAATGAAGTTGAGATAATTTGCAAACGTCATCAGGTGCTAAGCTCCAATCAGACTTTTGTGGAATTCAAGATCAAAAGAGGCAAAGTTAATTTTAATCGTCGTGGAATTAATTCAACGATGAACTGTGATTTCGCTTAAAAAAATAAATTAAAACACAGACTTGTAGAATTTAAATTTTTGAAAATATTTGCTTAAAATCGATAAAGCCCTTGAAAAAAACTCTTAACAATGTTTTGCTTACATTTGAACCTACAAAATAAAAAGTCAAATCAGATTCTTTGTTTAAATTCTCGATTCATTTCGATTGGTCTGCCTCCGTTTTATTGTTTACATGACAATGCAATTTTCTAACAACTTTTTTTATTTACCCATCTAAGCAAAATATAGGGAGGACAAAAAAGTCGATTGGCCAATTTGGGAACGGAAAGCACGCTCCCATCATCTATAGATGACTGTTCGTTAAATAAAAAACAAGAAACAATTTGAAAACTAACAAATTTTTTTTTTGTTAACGATAAAAATTATTTGTTGGTTTTTGGGACAAAGGTTTTTTATTTATATTAATTTTTTGGCATGGCTGCCTGTCAATTTAAAGTTGATCTCGTGTTTTTGATGACTCAATACAGTAAGTCGATTGCCAAATTATTACGATTCTAACCTGCGAAAAACATTTCACAAAAAGTTCCCAGTCAAAAAAAAATTATCTGACGATGATTTGAAATAAATCGAAAGCTTATGAAAATGTAGTCTTACTATAAAAAATGCATATAATATATCTCGCAAACAATACAGTAAAGTTACTTTAAACGGATAGCCCTGTCAAAAATATTTAGAATTAACGTTTATCCCTGAAAAATCATTTTTCCGTAATATAGCCTATATTTTTTGATCCCCTATATTATGTAAGCGATCAGAAAATTGCAAGATTTTATGGTCTTTCGATTTAAATCCACAAATAAAAAAAATTAAAATAAATTTTCAGTATTCAAAGAGTTCGTGAACGAAAACTTGCTAATTTTATTGACTGGTGTCCATCCACAATACAGGTTGTCTTGTCGAAAAAATCACCGTACACAGAAAACAAAAATAGAGTTTCCGGATTAATGTTAGCCAATCATACATCAGTATCAACGTAAGTAAACCAAAAAATCGTTAAAGGCATATCGTCGATATGATATTCGACCTTCGAGTTATTATGCTGATAAGAGGGGTTCCCCTGAAAAAAGCTACCTTACAATCCCGGAGTCCAACAAAAAAATTCCGTATTCCTAAAAAAGGGTCCAGAAAATTTTATAAAAAACGTATGACCGGTTTTTATTTCCAGTATAAAAGAGAAATTGGAAAATCAGGCTCTTCTAGAGAAGATACTCGTAAAATAAAAAAATGTAATTGGCAAAAATTAAGATATAACTTTGGTCTGATTTTAAGAGGCCAAAAAATCATATTTTATAATTTCTTTTCGGCCAAAATCAGTGAGCGTTAAAATTATTTTCGAAAAGTTTTTCATTAAATTTTTAATTTATTCTAGGCAAATCTGAAATCGATAAAATTATTTTCGAAAGTTTTTAATTTATTTCCGGCCAAACAGAAACCGTTAAAATTATTTTCGAAACGTCTTTTTTATTTTAGGTAAATAAGAAATTATTTTCGAGAGTTTTTTAAATTATTTTCGGCCACTCAGAAACCGTAAAAATGATTTTCGAAATATTTTTAACGGAATTTAGTCTTGATGATATCGGAATTGTCGAAATTTAAATTATACTCCAATTTCAGATTATTTCATCGAGCAGCTATGGATTTTGATAAAATGAAAAAGCGAAACGCCTACATTGACCAGTTCAAAAAGACTGACATGTTCAAAGATAATCTCGACGAGTTTGATGACGCCAGAGAAGTAGTTGCAAAACTAATCGAAGAATATCGAATGGCTACAAAACCGGAATATCTTTCGTACTACTATAATAATAAGCAAAATTCTGGGAAATAATTATGGTTAGACCCGCGCACGGTGCCTCAAAATCGCCGAATCGCATTTTCATTTTTTTGACGAAATTTCGTCTTGAATATTTGGGTAACCTTATGGACGAAGCAATTTTGCTCAAATTTTGCTTATTTCTGATTGATTTAGATAAAATCGACCTTTGATTCCTCGCAGCTTTAATTTTTTTTCTCCGTTCAATTATCTCAAAGTGCGTGAAGTTAATTCAGGATTCCATTTTTTTTAATTCAAAAATTGCGGTATCCTGAAAATTTGCAGCATTCTGCCAATTCTAAAACTCTTTAAAAATGATGATATCCTCAAAACAGTTTTGAGCACGCTCAGACAATTAAGCAGTGAGCAAAATTATATAATCGAAAGACGGTTATAAAGGTCGATGTGCCCTTTATAAAAGTATTTTTTGACTAAACCACTAATAAATAAGCGAAGTTTGAAAAAGTGCTGGGCCAATATTGTTCCCCGTAGCCTATACTACTCATAGTTGCAAGACCAATTTTCATAAAAAAATGGAAGTGGGCCATTCTGTCATTTTTGTAAAAGACCAGATTTCTCCCCAAAATTACTTCTATTAGAACAGACTTTTTAAAAAATTTGCCAGTGCTTTTAGAACGATGGACCTACACTTTTTTCGCGTCCCTTTAAAAGCACTTTACTGTAGATTCAATTATATCTGTATAATGTTTATCAGTTCTAGCGCAATTACACGTCATTAACCCCTGTGCACCAAATTTGGATCATGAACCCTTTTATTAAAAATTGCCATTTAAAATGCCACTGTGAAAAATGAAGTTGATATTATGCGAATTTAATCGCGTTTTCTGTATTTGGAAAGCAAAAGTGATTCAAATAACTTTGCAAATGACAAAAATTTATATCACACAATTTTTTGTTGATTATTTCAATCTGATCAAAAAATTAAATGCCAAATTTTGAAGATTCACAATAGCACAAATTTCTCTCAAAATTAAAAAAAATAATTAAAAGGTTGCGAAAAAAATTAAATTTCAGGGAAATTTTAAAAAGATGGCCGATTTAGGAAAACGATTGAAAATTACAGTTTCTAAGGTTGTTCTGATTATTTTTCGCAAATAATTATTTTTTGACAGAAATTATTTCTTTGTCTTTCATTTTTCCTCAAAAGAGTCGAAAAATCTCCACCTTCAAGTTGGTTTAAAAAACATGATTTTGGCATTTTCTTCGTTTTGGTCATTTTTTTAAGAAGAAATTTGATAGTGCTCAATTTGAAACTCCATTTTACTCAAAAAGTGTGTAAATTTGCATGGAATTATTTCTACTTTTTAAAGTTTAGTGCCCAAGGGTTAACAGTTCATTATTTTTTAGTACACTGCCTTCACTTCACATGTTCTTAATCCATTCCGTTCTTAGTCAGATTAAAATCAGATAAAATTTTATTTACTCCAAAGCGTAACCTAGCAGGTGTGTGATTTTTATCACATGTTTGGCCTTAAAAAATATAGCCAGAATATCATTCAGAAATTATTATTCAAGAAAAGTTATTTTTTTTTATTTTCCAACTTACTTTTTCTTTGCAGAGATGAATAAAAATTTTGATTATTTTTAAAAAAAGTTTTTGACAAAATTGCTCAGATATGAAATAATGTCGGATTATGACGAGATTCCTGACTGGTACGAGGAAGAGGAGGGTCCGCCAACCAAAAAGACCAAAAGTCAACCTTCGAAAATAAAAAATTCTGCATTTTTCGAAAAATCGGCTCCACAATCACCAAAACGAAAAATTTCAAAAAAATCTGTAAAAAAACCCTCCACTCAACCTGGGGCAACCAAACCTGAAAAACATGTTCCATCAAAAGCAACAAATATAACACTCACGGAAATTCACAAAATTTTAAAGGGCGTCTTCGGCCATGATACATTTAGAGGTCAAGTTCAAGAAGATGCAATTAAGGGGGTTGTCGTCGCAAAAACTACGGCCTGAAATGTAAAAAATTGATCGCTGAAAATTGTCACTATCTGCCCGTGCTTATCAAGTAATATTTGTTTAAAAAACCAAATATAAGTTGGCTAAAAAATTATACTTTTTGGTAACTTAGTTACTATCGTGTGTGTCCACAAGGACTGCGTATATGTGGACAAAAGTCATAATTTCTGGCTATTTTCGAGAAGTTGGTGGGTTTAAATGGACAAAACGACACCCTTAAAAATGTATGAATGAACAATTTTCGAAGACTATTTTTACCACAGGAGTGCATTACCAAAAACAAAATCGGCTTTAGCGCGATTCTGAAAACGTCATAGTATACATTGTATTTTGTCAAATTATACTATTTTTAAATAAACTGAAAAAATGTTATACAGTCCGCTAATTTTTTACTTAGGTCGCTTTTTTTAGGTAGGCCACCCTAAGGGGTATCTGTTCTGAGAGAACTAGACTAGATAGCGACAAACGGTTTTTTGCAACGGTAATTCGCAAAAAATCGGTTTTTTAGGTCATTTTGAGCAATTTCAATGACTGATTTCCGGTCACGTGATCAACCTAGTAAGCCAAAAAAAATTTCTACCGCATATTTTTTTCCAAGGTTTCACATGCAGAAAACCATTTGTCGCTATATTGTCTGGTTCTCCCAGTCGAAATCACCTGGTGGCCTACCTAAAAAACCGACCTTATTCTAAATTCCAAAATCCCTTTAATATAAAGCACTTAAAATATATAAAAATTGAACAGCAACTTATACTCCGACGTTTCTCAGAAGCGCGCTAACGCCGATTTAGTAAATTACCATAAGTACGAAAAAACATTGTTTTCGAAAAAGTTTTTAGCCAACTTTTATTCTATAGGGTGCGCTTAAATCTTGTCTGATGCGTGCTTAAGCCTATTTAGTATTATATGTAAAGTAAAAGCATTCACTTGTTTTTTAAATATAACTAAAATGTGCGCAAAAAACATTTTGCGATAGGTTTTTGATCGTTTGCGGCTCATGCGCTAGATTTGCGACAATAACCCCCTTAAGTTACTTTGTCTGGGAGAGGAAGATGCCTTTATTTGCTTGCCCACTGGTGGCGGTAAATCGTTAATATATCAATTACCAGCTTTATTATATCCCGGTATTTCTCTGGTGATTTCGCCTTTACTTGCACTTATTCAAGATCAGTTGAAAGGTCTTTTGGAAAAGGGAATAAAAGCAGAATCTATAAATTCAAAATTATCAACAGAGGAGAAAAAGGCGATCATGGACGATTTATATTCAGGAGATCCAAAAACAAAAATATTATATGTTACACCAGAACAATGCCAAACTGCAAGGTATTTTATTTTAAAACCAATCACTTATATGTTTAAAATGTACGACATCCGATTTGTTCTACAGATGGGCCTATATTGATAACGGGGGCTCCTGGCACATATTAGCTACTTTTTTAGCCAAAATTTTTATATAATTCGGCTTTTGAAAACCACTAAGGAAAAAAATGGTCCGAATCAGACCATTGTTTCTAATTTTTTTAACGAAACTGATACTTAACAATTTCAGTAATCTAAAAAAAAATCAGCGATTCGGACCAATTTTATGTTTTATAGTTTCAGCTATCTAAGAACTTAATCGGATGAGTTGTTTTCATAAGCCGAATTATATAAAAATGTTGGCTAAAAAGTAGCTAATATGTGCCAGGTGCCCCCGTAATCGATATAGGCTATATCATATATAGCCGAAAGAGCCCATCGAAAAACCTACGCAATTTCACGATTTTTTTCCACTAAAAACTAAATTAACTCATTTACAGGTGGACATATCGCCGAAAGTGCCCATTTTGCCAAAATTTTCTTTCAAAAAAATTTCAACGATATGGCCCATCATATCGATATGGCCATATCATATGGGCCATATCATATGATATGGGCCATATTTCGTAAAGAGCAAAACAATATTTAATATCTATTTTTCTTTAGAAGGTTGTTTTTTTTAGACGCGACAGATTTGACTTTTCACCGCTTTGTCATCATGAAAAATCTTAAGAAAACTTAATTTTTTATGATACGCACATTGGGTCTTTTCCGGTCATTTAAAAATCTCGAATTTTGAAAAATTTTGGCCTAAGGTAACTTTTTTTTTAGAACACCCGGCTGAGGTTTTGACACTCTCATTTGAGAGCGGAACAAGATATTCACAAACTGTCTTTTGCATCCAACAGACAATAAAAAACTCCAAGACCAAAATTTTTTTATTTTTCCGACGGATTTCCGGTTATACCGGAAATTGACCGGTAAAAGTTTAAAAAGTCATTCTGAGAACATCGCACATTCTTCGAAGCCAATTTTTGGCATCTGGCACAACTTTTCGTCGGAAAATTTTGGCAAAATCTTTTTGTCATATAAAGCCGCCAAAGGGTCAAATTACAGCTTTTTGTATCTCTTAAATGAGGTGACTGTGAGCTGAAAAATACTTATGTAACTTTTTTTTTAAAGCACCACCCCCTCTCAAACCAAACGGTAGGTGATATCGAGAGAAACGGTTTTTTGTTTCTGATAGCCAAGAAAATTTTAGCCGAAGAGAAATTTCTCGATTTCTGACTCCGACCGGTTATCAGTGATTACTATCACCGGTAAATTACGGTTTATAGAGAACTCCCATAGTAAACAGGTTTAAAATGTGGTTGTGGTAATTTTCAAGAAATTTTTTTGATTTTTAGCTTTGAAACCAGACACCATGGGTGACACTAGTAAACAGTATTGAAAGGCGATAAACTAAACTTTGGACTCGAATGCATTTTGACCCGCACCACTGGGTCGAATATGACTGGTATGTTACTTGAAGCTGAAATATACTCACCCGGTTTTTCAACTGGTCGTTGAAGATAATAAAAGTCTTCACGACAACATAATTATGCGCCACGGCCTTGTTTCTGTACGCTCACGAAATTTGTGTTCAAATAATGACATGTGTCATAAATTTAAAATTACAATGAGGCCGCAAAATTGAGAGCTTGGAAAATTCATCGATTAAATAGAGAAATATATTAATTTTTTGTTTTACTATTTTTAGAATATATTGAATATTGAAATGGTGCGCAATGCAAAGCGGAGATAGTAACGAATTTTTTGTTTCGCCAAATCGATCTAGACAAAGAGATTAAAAAACATTTATTCCAAACATTTATTTCAAAATTCGTAATGCATGCATGTTGCAGGGACGTTTTTGTATAAAATAATGGCAAGAATATTTATCTCGAAAGTAAACATGCTAGTGTCAAGATAAGCAAAAATTGACCAGGTGGTGTATGGTGTCGAAATAAATGATGCCATAATTTTTCTCTTGAAAAGTTATCCAGATTAGTATATTTTTAGGTTCAGATAACATACCAGTGTCCATATACAAAATATCGTGTTAACTCCACCAGGTGGTGCCTGGTGTGAAAATAAATATTGCCAAAATTTTTCTCTTGAAAAGTTACCCGGATAAGTATATTTTAGGTTCAGATAACATACCAGTGTCGATATAAACAATATCGTGTTTACTACACCAGGTGGTGTCTGGTGTCAATAATAAATATTGCCAATTTTTCTCTGAAATTTACCCGGAAAGTATATTTGTAGTTCAGATAACATACCAGTGTCGATATAAAAATTCGTGTACGCCCACCAGGTGGTGTCTGGTGTCAAATAATATTGCCAAATTTTTTCTCTGGAAAAAGTAAACCCGAAATTAAGTGTGTTTTAAGTTCAGATAACATACCAGTGCCCATTTCATATATTCGTGTTTACTCCACCAGGTGGTGCCCACCAGTGGTGTCTGTGTCAATCTAAAAAAGCCAAATTTTTCTCTTGAAAAGTTACCACCACAACCACATTTAAAACTGTTAACTATGGGTAGTTCTCTATAAACCGTAATTTACCAGTGTTTTTCAGTGATTACCGGTCACCGGTCGGAGTCAGAATCGAAAAAATTTCTCTTCGGTTAAAATTCTTGGCCTATGCAGAAAACAAAAACGTTTCAGATATCACCTACCGTTTGGTTTTGAGAGGGGGTGGTGCTTTAAAAAAAAGTTACCTTATTTTTTGCAGAATAAATTTTTTGCTTGGTTGAATCTGAATTTTTTGATGAAGTAACATGTTTTTCAAACAATTATGTCTTTTTTGCCATTTTACATCAACTGCATTGTATGAAATGAGTTTTGTCATTATTTAAGAAAAAATGTCTTTTTTTTTTAAATTTTTGTGACACAAAAAAATTGTATTTTATTAATTTGAGGTTTTTACGGACAGGCCTGGAAATCCCATTTTTCCGATTCATTTTTATAGTCAGTTTGTTCGTTCGGACTGACTTTATTTTGGGTTTTCAGGGAAAACGTGTAGGTTTTACCCATTTTGTCTGCTTGAGATGACAGTATTAATTTTTTCTCTCAATTGTAAAAATTTTTTTGAAAAATTTATAAAAGACAAGTGAAAAATCGCAAGTTGTGAAGCTAAAATTAAAAACATTTCATTTCCACCCAATTCTGAGGTCATTCACCATTTTTCAAATAGTCGTTTAAAAAAGTTATTTATATTATATAGTGAATTTCCGTTACTTCCGTTTAAGCTTACCTCTACGACCAAAGACATTGGTGAGACATCGGAAACATTCATTGGTGCAATGTCTAGAATATGAGACAGCCGACAAATAGCCGGCTCCCCTGGCTTTTGAATAGGAACTGTATCGGTGAAATTTACGATTGATTCAGACGTTATTCCTTGACGGTTCATTCGAGACTGATCTATAGCGATCTTCATTATTTGATCAAAACATGCAAACTTAATTTCGGAGTTTTAAAAATGTTATTTTCGTAGAATTTTCTTGACTGGTAAATCTTGATTTCACTGTTTTAAGCGGCGTGTGTATTTTCGCAAAACGTGCACAATCTGATTTGAGACCTGAGTTGAAAAAATTAGATTCAGCATTCTTTAGAAATTTTTACTGCTATTTTGGAATAAGCCATTTCATGAAAACTAGCCCCTTAAAAAATTTGGTTACCGTTTTGGAATAAAAGCCTGTTATTCGAAAATGGTAACCAAAATGTTCATAATGAGCTAGTTTTAATAAGATGTCTTATTCAAAAATGACAACAAAGTTTTTTCATTTATTCAATTTTCGAAACCTGAATATGATATGCAGAATATGAAATATTCTGAATATCCGAAAAACGTCGAGCAACGGTATCAAATTTCGGATTATATCCAAAATTTACGGTCGAAATAGATCTTTAATTCGATCATTTATTATCCAACTTTCTTCAAATTTCACCATAAAAATGCAAAAAGGAAAAAAAATGTTTTCTGATATCTGATTTTTGTGGACCAATTTTCAAAAATAAACTTAAATTAAATAAAATTGTATTTGTATTAAATTCAGTTATTTTGATAAATTTCCTGTAGTTCTTGTGCTGTAACGTAGCCCATAAGCCTCATGCACTGTCTAGAAACAACAACTGGAAAACCATAATAGGGGCTTCCTTTGATTAAATCTTCTAGCTGTGAGATTGTATGGCCCTCGGATGATATCACCTGTAATGTACTGTTTCCGTCTTCCGGCCGTGGACGCATCACATCGCATGCAAGGGTATTGTAACTGTAATTCGACTTAATAAAAAGTTATTTTGTGAAAATAAATAACAAGGAATGAAAAATATCGTCTTGAATTTCGATATACTGTCGTGTGTGCCTAAGAAGACAACCTAATTTATGTCGTAAAAAATAACAAAAAAATGAAATAAATTACAGTCTCTGACCCCTTAATGTGCGTTTAATCCTTAGAATTTGGTTAAAATCGATATCTCTGCATCATATAATAGCATATCGCACACATATAGCGCCCGTAAAAATGTTTTATCGAAAGAATGCGTTTTTACCCTCGAAACCGATATTTTTTGTTCAATTTAAGTCAAAAACACAGTCCTTTTGGGTACGGTACGATTGTGGTACGCTGCTTGGGATGGTTTAAAATATCGTCAATTTGCTGTAATGCCACCGTTGTCTGTTTTTTTCTAATTCATTTTTTTGATCTCCGGCCAACTTTATTACTCCCCAAATATTTATTTATTGGTCGAAATTTTTGCCATTCGTACCGCAAAATCAACCAAAGTTTTAATTTATTGCAGCTAAATATTTCTATGGTTTTTGAAATCCTTTTTAAGTCAAAGATAGCATAAAAATTTGGGAAATTTGTTTCATTCATACATTTATAAGGTTGTTGTTTTGTCCAAATATAGGCTCTTTTCTCTCGAAAATGGGCAAAAGTTGTCGAATAACTGTAAGATTAGAAAATGATTGTTATAAATCGCATGCTCAATAAATATAGTTTTACTAAAAAGGTAATTATAACGAATTTCATTTTCTGAAGGAAACCTCAAACTTTGAGGCTCAAACAATTCAAAATTTTGTTTATTGGTACGGGCATCTTCGATATCGATAACGATCCCAAAGTCCATAAAAAACTTGAGAAATGATGGGATATTTTTGTGTATCGGTGATCGTAATCGATATCAACTTGGGTCTCTTGAAGGTATTATTATCAATATCAATGTAAATAATCACCAACAAATTTATTTTTCAATTTCTGCACTTACTTTTCCGTCCAAGAATGGGTAATTATTAAGTTTTATATGAGCATCATAAATTCCCTCTGTTCCAAATCCATCTGAGACCCATTTTGCAGTCATTGTCGCGACCATCAACGGCACTATATAAAGAAGGCCACCAGTTAATTCGTACATAATAACAACTAATGATACTGTCATTCTGGTGACTCCTGATAATGTTGCTGCAGCTCCTACCATAGCGTATAAGCCGGGATTGACGCAAACTGAGGAAAGATTTCTAGAATTGTTTTGATAATTACAAAAAACATTTATTGGGTTTTTGAAATGGCGAAAATTTTTCGACCTTATGTTTTAATTGGGTTTTTTAGGCAAAAAAATTTTGTTCCGAAATGACGAAAATTTCGACCTATTTTTTAACTTTAATCTACTCTTCGTTATAAAAAATAGAAATTTAAAAACAGCAGAAGTCATGTTTTTTCACCCCGGACGCCATTGATAATTTTTTGATAATAATTATCTTAATTTGATCTAGATTATAGTTTTTCCGTGCACAACCCTAACCATAGCGTATACGCCGGGATTGACGAAAACTGAGAAAATATTTCTAGAATTGTGTTGATAATAACACAAAATATTTTCCCGTTATTTCTATAAATATTTTTTCATTTACTTATATCTTGAATTTATCTACATTTATTATGAAAAAGCAAGATACATTTGATGTAACGACAAATTTTCTACCACAAGGTAAAGATTAAGGCGGTATCTTTAGCATGGAGTGTTCTTTAGTAGATCCGTGTTTTAATGCCTCCAGATTGCCGGTTAGATTGTGTGGAACTTGTTCATACGATATTTTTGAAACTTTGGGCCATAATGCAATTTTTCAAGCATCGTGTAACTACAGAGTCGTTTTTTACCAGAAAATGTTCTCCAAAAACCGAAATAAAAATGGCGCTGAAGTGGCACGTAGCTTAAAAAGTTAAATTATGGCCAACGATTTGATCTTGTCGACCATTTGGAGGCTTTAAAAATAGACCTTTAAATTAATTATTGAAAATAATTAAAAACCTAGGAATCAGAATGAAATTATATTTCGTGTACTTTAATATGGGAGTGTACATTTAAGCCGACTTTTTTCTCTTATCCTGTTTCCGTAATATGACTGACTATTATTTATATTCAGTGGTTTTGAGACATAAAATTATAATATTTTTTCTATCAAGGATAGTTTTTATTCGACGTTTTGGCTAAACAGCCATTTCTGAAATTACACTTGTAAGACAAATGGAAGAGCAGAATTCGAAAGTTGATTTCTTGAGCGCGAAATCAGATTTCAATATTAAGCGAAATTACAAATTTTAAAGGTGCCTTTTTTCGCGGAACTAAGTAATCGAGCCTCAGATGGAGTACTTAGACTATAATTTAACCCTATAGGTTTACTTACTGTGTGTAAAAATTTAATTTCTAGTTGCGCGATCTCTTATCTTTCTTGGATGTCTAATGTCTGTTGTTTGGACATTTCCTATCGCTGCGACATCATGGTTAACGTTCAAATGCAGTTTACTCAAATGTCTCTTTTCAAATTTATTCAAAATACAAGAATTTTCGAAGAAAATCGGGCTAACAGACGTACTAGTGCAAGTAGTCAGAGATTTCTGGCCAGAAACTTACCAAGGTGCTTTTATAACATTTTTGAAATTGTACTTTGCATTGGTGGTCTCAGTTTATATTCATGGTAAGATGAATCCGAAAAAGATCAGAAGGCCAAAGTTTTAAATGAAAAAAAAATCATCAAAATATAAATGTCTTAATTTGTTGTTAATAAATTTCTGTATTGAACAAAAAGCAATCTGTATTTCAAATAATTCGAAAGTGTAGCATATATTTTTTTACGCGAAATCTTGTTGAAAAAGATACTGTCAAAGTTGTCTAAGCGGACATTTTTGAAAATTTCAAAAACGTCCGCTTAGACGCACAAAAAACGTCCGCTTAGACAAATATGACAGTAGTATTTGATGATGTATTTAACACAAAATTGTAAGCGGATCGTATGTGCCTTCCCCCAATCATCAGTTTAATGGTTGAATCTATTAAATTGTTATTTTATATAAAATCGATATATCGAAGTTTCTCATGGAATCTTATCAACGCTAGCTGGCACTAAATTTTGTCATCCGCCAAAACTA
>SCLH01000056.1:115851-130311 GCA_004367855.1 Oikopleura vanhoeffeni | reverse complement strand
AAATGCAACACCACGGATGGTGCAAAGACACTACGGGTCCAGAGATTGTCGGCCACTACGGGAGTTAATGGGGATGTATGTCATACACTGTATGATAACTTATCATTGCTACAACATTTTTTAAAATATTTTTAAATTGTAGCCCGTAAAAATATCACTATCTGATCAAAAAAAATGCCAACAATTGCTTAAAAATGAAAAAAACGTTTTTGAAATTGCCTATCATTTGGCTTGACATTTTCCTTAATTTTTTCCAAATAATTCAAAATTTCAATCCAAATGGTCAGCAATTTCAAAGACAGATTTTTATTTTTAAAGGATTGTGGGTGCTTCCAGCAATGTGCCGGGGGGAAATAACCCCTTTTGCCCCGCAATTGCTGACGATTTTCCAAAATAATTTTGATCAGAAAGTGATATTTTTCCACATAAGAATTAACTTTCAAGTTAATTATAATTAAGTTATTATAATTCGGAAGCTAAATTTGAATGCGGTGTATTTTCAGCAGTACCGTCACCTTTTGTGCCATGTTTTTTAATTGTTCGAAATACAAATAAGTTTATCTCATAATGTTAAGATTAAAAATTATTAAACAAAAACTTTACAGTCAGTATGTAAAGTAAAGTAATTTATGTTTACTTAACTCGTAGACTTTAGACATGAATCTGTACCCAGACTCGATTCGAGCCAACTTGTTGCCTCACTTGTTAAAATCGTGGCATATAAGCATCGGACGACAGAAGTTATATGGTAGTCGTAAGTGTCAGTGTATCAAAGCATGGTCATTGTGCAATAGCTTAAAATAATAAACAGGCCAAATTGCATACGGCAAGGATGAAATAACAAATAGAAACAATACTAAACATGAGATTAAAGGGCATTGGAATGAGGATGTAAGGAAGAAAAAAAGTTCGAGCGAAATTCACGATGACAGTGAGGGAACGAGCTATAAGAAAGTGCAATATAATGAAGATAAAAATTAAACCTAATAGTATTTGGCAATTACCGTTCATTATAAAGACTTATTATAATGATTGTCTATCGTCCCTGTCTGCAAAAAAAATTATACAGGCATAACCCCTGTTTTCTACAAAAATTTTAGTAAAATGACTCTTATGTATTTTGAATCTAAGTTCTACGTCTGAGAAGAAGTAGAGAACCTCAGCCTACCATGATTCATGTTTCACTGAATGTCTTATGTTACAGTGGTTCGCGAAGTTTGGACTGTTATGGACTTGCTTTATTTAAACGGAGGCCAAAGTTTAAAATGCAAATAAGAGGTTTAGAAATTCGTGAACATTCTTAAGGAGTCTTCGCACGGGATTTGAGTACTTTGAAAAAAAACATACAGTAAGAGTAATTGTAAAAAGTGACTCAATTACGTCAAAGAAAATTTCAGGGTCATAATCAAACGTTTTTAAGAAATTTTTTCGTCATTATTCACCAAATCCGAAAAATCAGGTGACAAATAGTTCAAAAATAGGTTTGAAATAGTTCATAATAATCTCTTATTTCTCTCGAAAATAGATCACGTGACGTTTTAAAATATTATCTATGTTCGAAAAGCTCTAAATTTAGGTGTTTATGCCCAAAAAAATTTTCGGCGTACATTTGACACTATTTGATGTTCACTTTACAACAAACCTTATTCTATATTGTGAAGGTCAAGTGATCGCTTGTTGGACTTTGTGTGCAGGAAAAAAGTCTTAAAACTTCTAAGAAACCACTTCACTTGCTTTCAAATATTAGTTTAAAGCAATTGTTGGAAAAAAACAGTATGATCTTTCAACCAACCTTATGATTCCTAAAATAACGGTCACGTGATCATTCGGGCTATGGATGTAAGGAAAAATGTCTTAGAATGTGTTTTTGATCATGAAAGAAAGTGTTAATTTGGTGATTTAAAAAAATTTTTGCAAAAAATAAGTACTGTAATACAAGTAAAAAGTTTCAAAAAAAAAACGCACGAACGTCATTTTTTTCAAAGTTACTGATAAGCTTTATAACTGATCTTGTCATTAAGTGATCTAAGTCGTCGATAAAGATACGATTTAAAATGGTTTGCGGCAACGAGTTGGCTAAAATCGAGTCTACGAGTTAACCTCCTCACACCCAAAAACGAGAAGTTCACCTCACAACCAAAAGCCTATCTGAAGGCACTACTTTGAGCGCTTATCACGGGAAAACTGGATAAAATATCAATTTACTTATTTTTCACTGATTGAGATCAAGGGTATAATTAAGTGAATAACACATAACATTTCTAAATTCCGAAGTATGTGAACTCGATAACTGCGAGAGAAAAGAGAGGTTTACTCACCTTGTATTTCTTGGAAAATCATACATTTTTTACAATGACATATAAGTTACAAATTTACAAGTGAAACTCTAGCTATTTATAGCTGGTCTCAAATTTGAAATATGATATCTCGATCGCTAACAAAACAATTATTCATCTCGCCGCGCGTCAAAATATATGCAGCAAAATGTGAAAAATATTGCTAATCAGCTGATAACTCAAAATCAGTGCGACTTTATGTTCTACACTTGATCGATTTGTCTTTGTCGGCTTTCTTTGGGTTAAATTGCTGTTCAATTCTTTCGGAAAATAATTTTTTGAAAAATATTTTTTTTTCATTATTTTGAGTTTCATAAAAATCACTTCTGAAATAACTATTCTTCGTATAGAAACTGCAGAAAAAATAAACTTATATCAAAAGAATCCTCAAATACTTTCCTAAAAACTGGCTTCTTCATAATTTTGATATTATGTATCGTTTTCATACAATTAATTTTTCAAGAAGTTATGGCGAAAATACTTAAAAAAAGTAGGAAAAATATTTTTCGAACGGCTAATCGTATAAACTTTTCAACAATATTTTTGGAAATGAAATTGAAAACTCTATGACGCATAAGAATTGTAGGTCTGTGACGATGATATTTATGCGCCGTTTTGGCCCCAGAAAATTTGTTTGCCTTCAGATAGTCAAATGATGTGAGGGGGTTAACATCTGACGATTTGAATCTGACTGAGAGGTCATATTTTTTGGCTGTGAAAAACCACACTGTTAAAAATCGAATTTTAATATTTAAAAAATTACTTTATGTATGGACAGTTGTCGTTAAGTCTTAGATCAACCGAAGGTTTTTTTTCTTTTAACCCTTGTGAGCACAGAGCCACAATTGTGGCTCAAAGCATGAGCCTTTAAATCATGTCCAAAAAAGCAAAAAACGGGATCGTAGAATCTTCTTTCAAAAACATTATTAAGAATTTTGATATTCGGTTCCCCAAAAAATAATTGAATTTTGTTCGAATGTTTGGTTCCAGTATTAGCGGGGAGTTGAATTTTATTAGGATTTTTCGTCATGTTTCCGCTTCGGATAATTATTTTGGAACTAGACAATACACATACAAATGCGAGATTAAGCCAGTTTTTAGGAAAGTGTTTTGTGCATGCATAACCGTTAAAATACAAATTTATTGGTATCTAAGGAGCAGTTTTTGTTTGCGGAAGTGGAAATCTCTAAATTTTTCAACTCAACTAATCCCCATGAAAAATTAAATAATTATAAAAGTGAATTTAAGGGCAATCAAAAATTGTCCACAGTTGTACTTCATTACCGTATTTACTTGAAAATAATAGAAAAAAGTGTAATAATTTGCTTTTATAGGGAAAAATAAACATTTTTTATCAAAAATCATGATTTTTTCATGAATTTTTTTGACTTATTTATAAATTACTTTTGATTTATGAAATATAAATCAAAGCGGACAAAACTGTGACGTATGCCAGATACTTGTGCATCGTTTCCGACAAAAATGCAACTTGTGAACACAACTGTGACCGTGTATTACGTGATATGGTATACCTTGATTTTCTCACTATATTTCCTAGAACAAAAAATTAAAATTCTAGAATATTAAATGTCGGATGCAAAAATATTACCTTCAACTTCTTTATGCAGAAAAAATTGAAAATTCCAAATGCCTCAAGCTTTCTGTAAACAACGTTCAAAGTAGAGCCACAATTGTGGCTCTGGTGCCTTGGCGGAACTTTTTTTATATGCTCACAAGGGTTAACTGAAAAATTTTATTGACATTATGAGAAATTCTGCATTATGCACAAAAATGATTTTGAAAGTGAAAGAGTCTGGGGAAGGTCATGAAAGCTCAAAGAAAAAAACATATCTATGGAAAAAGAGCGCAAATTTTACTCATTAGACCTCTTTAAAGAGTCCCCCGGGGTACTTTAGCAGTAGTTTCAAAATTCACATAACCTGCGTCGCAAAGTTTTGAAATAACCCCCAGGGGACTCCCACCCATTAGGTGCGGAAGGATAAAAGTTTTTTGGACGAGCTGCTTTGAAGCCAGTTAACCAGTTATGAAATACTTAAATATTAATTATTTGAGTACGTCCAATTCGACCATTATTCGATCCATAAATAATTGCCAATAAAGTAAATGATTAAATTGAAGTCCAATTTTCGAACTTGTAAAATTTTACTTTTATTATTTCATAATTGGTGAATCGTGTCACACGATTCGTTGTGGCGCGTTATTGATGATAATACTGTTCAAAAAAGATGTGTTTCTTCCATCATATCAATTTGTGTTTTACAACTTTGGTTGTTTCGAGAATGGTGGATAATAATAATGATTTATTATGTTATGTAAATTTCATTTCGAATTTTTTTAGTTTCTTCATCAGTACGTTATATCATAATATGATAACGCAACAAAAAATATGCAGTGCACAAGCAATGTTCTAGGAAGAAAATAGAAGAAGTTAACGAACAGTACTGTTTAGTATTTTTTAGAACAAAAATGGGCAAGCCTTTTGCCGAAAATATATCTAGACTTTTAATCGAAACCAAAAAAATGGCTAAATATGAAAGGAAATTAAAAAAATGCTCAACGTAAAGTGGACAAGCTCAAAAAAGGCGGTGAAAATTGAAATTTTCAATGACTACAGACCTCAACTGATCACAGATAACTGTCTAGGAATCAATTAAGTGACAGGTGTTCAAAGTAGCGACCGGAAGGGATTCCGACAATAGAGATATTCAACTCAGTTTGACTATTTTTTATGAAAATTGGAAAAAATATGCAAAAAGACAAGGGCTAACAGAATTTTCAAGTTTTTAGAAATTCGTGCTAAATTGTTTGTGTAATTTTTCGAATTAATATGGGTACAAAATGTAAATAGTCCAACAAGAACAATTTGTGAATATGTGTTGTCGAAAACAACCCACAATCTGTTTATTATTCAAGGCGGACAAGACAATTCCGTTACTTTAACAGATAAAACTAAATATATTTGAAAAATTTTTTTTTTTTGAGATGACGGTACTTGAAGTGATGAGTTTGAAAGTTAGATTCAGTACGTTTGAAGAAAACATCCACAATCCCGTCGTGATTCATTAAGAAATTCTTTGAAAAAAAATATGTTTTGATTGGCTTTTACAAGTGTATAAAATGAAGCCAAAATATCAATAAAAATGTACGGCCTTATATAACAGCACATAAGCCTGACGTTCCTATTCCGCACCCGATAATTAGTTCAATACATACAGTGTGTTCTGGATCAGAAGATGTGATATTTGTCAAATATTAAAACGATTTAAGTTTGTACAATCGATCGAAAATACAAAATCGTTCGAAGGAAAACTTTTTTTCAAATTCAAAATAATGTTGATATATCTAAACATGGATATAGTTTCCTTTGATGCAGTTTATTATTACCCGAGTAAATACGGAATCAGTTGTCGATTATATATGGTGAAAAAATACAGGGTGTAGGTTGTTTTCCCTGTCTTTTTTCACAAAGTTGATAGATTGAGATTTCGCCGTTTTGATTTGGTTGAGAGTCGGAGAAAAGACGTAGGTTTTGTGCAAAAATGAAATCGCTTCTCATAAGCTTTCTCATCGCTTTCCATGGTTGGTAAAAAAAGAGGGAAAAATTTTAACACCGCTTATATAGAATTTCACCCAAAATATTTTCGAAAATAATTGGCATAAAAAATGAAAAAAATAGGTACAAAAATTCGCCTAAAAATGTTCAACAATTTTTTCATGATCTCTTACAAAATGTTCGTGTTTTGATTACACTCAGGGGTATTACCGTCAAACGCACGTATTTCAATGGTTTCTAAATTTCACCATATTTAGAATGTTTTTTGCCATATGATGGAACATCTGAAAAAATTCGCTGTTTTGAAAAAAATGGTAAAATCTCAATTATCAGATATGTGGACGGATGTTTTTATCTGTTGTGATAAAACTTTACAGAAAAATTCTCAAAAATATGAAATGGCGTTCACCCCAATTCAATTTACAAAACAAAAAAATTGACAATAACGCCTTACAGTTTTGCATTGGTTTCAACTTTATTTTGATGAAAAAAATATTCCACAATTTAAAACAAATCATAAAAAGGTTCAGAATTTGACTTTGATTATAAACTTCATCAGTCCAATTAATCAAAAGATATCTGTTTATGGGTGAATATAAAGATGTGATGATAATACTCTAATGAAACTGATTGAAAAATCACTTGAGTAGTGCAAGTTAAATTCGAAATTTAATTTTCCGCAAAATTTGATAAAAAATAAGATGCTGAATTGTAGAAAAAATTTGTTCCTAAAATACAAGAGGAAAGATTAAAAGACATTATAGATAATCCCGAGAGGAATTGTAACCTTATGATTACATTCAATCACCCTAAATGCGAAAAAATAGGAAAGCGTATATATAATCTTATTCGAAACATCACCCCTGATTTCCGTCTGAATATAATATGGAAAACAGTTCGATTAAGCCAAATTTTATCACCTAAACAAAAAGCACAAATTGTAGATTTTAAACAAAGCGATTTAGTTTATCTTTTTATTTCTCCATGTGATATTTCATATTTTGGTGAAACTTGTCGTAGATTGCGTAAACGCGTACAAGAACACCAGCAACCTAAAAAAGGTACTACTATAAGTCAACACATCATAACCTGCGATGTGTACCAAGCCGCTTCACAAAATTTTGCAGGTGATCACCTTACTACTAGTCAAAAAATAAATTTTTGCTTGAGCAGATTCAAACCAATAGCAACTAATTTGCCATTGACAGATGAAAGAAAAGGGCTAGAGGCGCTCGCTATCGAAATTTATAATCCGCTTTTAAATTAACAAGTTGATCGTAAAGCTGTTTCATTTATTTGAAACCCCTCACGTCAATTTGTTTATCAAAATGGGCTTCAACTATCGGCAAAAAAAGGTTGCCCATTTTGTCTAAAAATACTTGTTGTTAACTTTTCTGTTTTCTCTAGAACATGTTGTGACTGCATATGTTTTGTGTTCGTTAATCATATTATTATAACGTACTGATGAAGAACCTAAAAAATCGAAATATATTTGCATAACAATAAAAAATATTATTAAATTAAAATTTATCCCTTTATCACACTTTGCCTAATAAATGAAAGTGAATAAGCCAAAAATTTTATATAATTCGGCTTTTAAAAACGAATCATCCGACTAGATTCTTAGATAGCTCAAACTGAGTACAGATATCTAGTAAATAATAAAATTAAAAAAAAAGTTTTTGCCTTTTGCTTGAGATTACTGAAATTGTTTAATTATCAGTTTTTGTTAAAAAATTTTAACTAATAGTTTGATTCGGACCATTGTTTTTAATTTATTTTTTTCTTAATATTTGTGCTCAGTTTGAGCTATCTAAGAACTTAATCGGATAAGTGGTTTTCAAAGGCCAAATTAAATACAAATTTTTGTTAATTTACCTTCATTTATTAACCAAAGTGTGATTAAGGGGAGAGAAGAAATTAATCATTCTTTTGGTGATCAAAAATTTTCAAAATACTTTATTAATTTCATAGAAATTTCATGGAATTTGAATTTAGACAGTTTTGAAAAAATTTTCGCCTCGCGAAAGTCGCCTTGTTGTATAGTTTTTTTCAAAACACTTCTTTGTTGTATTAAGTTATATATTTTCAGGAAGTTTTTGATGATCCATATCATGAAGCATACCAACGCAGACGATCCACAAATATTCCGAGGTCAAAACCTTCAAATTCTGTAGTAGTTGCCTCTACATCCTCCGGCCATTCATCAAATCGAAAACTGCTGGTGAAAAATTCTTCCCCAAAAATTCAAGAGCTTCAAGGCCAAGATGAGTATGTCATGTTCAGAGGTCAATGGTCGATAATAAAGCCGATCAGTAATTTCAACGGCCAATCAATGTCACATCAATTCAATAAAAAATGTTTGTATAATGAAAATTTATCAAGAAATTCAATGGGAAATTTCCGGTCGAATCAACTTCCAGGAATGGATAACTTTTCCTACGTTTAGTTTTCAATAATTTTTGTACTGTTAAAACATTATTTCAATACATTTATGCTCTAGCCGCTTGAGTAAGTGATACAAACTAACCTTAACTCCCGTAGTGACTTTCTGGTCATGCGTGACCAGATGCCCTTTAATCGCAATTTAGGACTCTTAATCATTTATGAATGAACATTTACAAAGTGATCAATCGACTATTTGAATAATTGACGTTTGTGCGTTTTTTTTATGAAAATTTTTATTGTATTACAGTACTTATTTTTTGCAAAAAATTTTTGAAATCACCAAAAAACCCTTTCATCGTAATCAGAAAAAAAATTCTAAAACTTTTTTCCCATTACATGATAGCCGAAAAATGATCACGTGACCGTATATTCAAGAAATAAGGTTGGCCAAAATAGTACTGTTTTTTCAAAAATTGCTTAAATCACTTATTAAAAAAAGTGAGGAGCATCTCCAGAATTTTTTTTCCATTACGGCAAAGTCCAAAAACAATCACGTGACCTTCAAATTAAAAAATAAGGTTCTGGTTCAAGTACACAAATAGTACACAAATTACGCCAAAAAAATTTGAGGCCGAATAAACACTTAATCTAAAAATTTTGAAAATAACGGCATTTGCCAAAAACGTCACGTGATCTTATTTTTCAGGAAATAAGGATTAATTTATGACATATTCCAAACCTTATTTAGCAATTATTTCGTCACTTGATTTTATTTGGACTTTGCTTTAATGAGAAAAAGTCTTTAAAACGTTTGAAGTTCATCCTCAAAACTTTTTGGCGTAATTTGAGTACTTTCTCAAATTACCGTATTTCGGTAGTTTGTTTTTTTCAAAAAGTTCTCTAAATTTTTAAATCGGATGAAGAATTCGCGTTCTACGCCTACGATTACACTAAAAAACATATTTGTCCAGTTCTGGTAAGTGTCAGAGCTCCATAAACGGAGTTGGAAGAACTGATGTAAACAATGAATTTGATCGTGTCATCTTAAATTAGTCATCGAAAATAGTTCTTTTTTTATTTTTAAGAAGCTGATTTTGTGAAAATTTTCATAAAAATATTAACATTTTTTGCAGATTCAACACCCAAATTGGTGACGGTTTAATACTTCAAATTTGAAAATGTAAAATTAAGCCCAAATTCTTATTATTTATGCACTTGTTTGTGAAAATCGTGGAACATAAGAGAGTTTTTAATTTTCTTATTCACATTTGATGCCTTTTTATTAATTTTATTCACAAATTGTTCTTATAGGACTGAAGACAATTATTTGAATTAAATTATTAACAATGGAAAAATATATGTTGGTAATAAATTTTCTGTTATATGCTTGATTAAAATCGTCTGGTCACGCATGACCAGAAGTCACTACAGGTCCAGAAATTGACGGCAACTACAGAAGTCAAAGCCGGGAAAAGTTAAGTGGTTAATTATGGTGAAACTACACTGTCTGTTATTTTTTAATTCGAATACAATTATATTAATTCGAATACAACCGATATAAAATTAGGTGTTTTATGACTACATGTCATGTATGCGTTGTTATAAAGGGAGAGTGATCTAGTCTACTTGAGCTCGAAATATGAAAATGAACAAAATGTTTTTAGGACAATTTTGATGAAAATTCAGACACTTTTTAGATTTTACTCGTAAATTTCAGTTCCAAGACGCCTCTAGAAAAAAAGATATGTCATTTAAAAAAAATATATTCATTTTTGAAAACATTGTGAAATTTTTGAAAATTTTAGTGGCTCTGGGATAAAATTGAGGCAAAAATCTTAAAAACGCAGCCTACCGATTTGTTCTTTTATCTTTTGGCTTTCATAAACTGTATGTTTCATCCTAATTGGATGAACGTTGAAGAAATCGATCCTTTTTTCCCGAGGGTTCCTAAATCAAGTTTTGTTTTGGTTTCATGCAATTTTCTTGCACGTGAAGCTAAATTTAAACGAAAACTAAGCCCGTCGATTTGACGGCATTGTTTGGCAGCGAAGAAAGGCCTTTTTAATCGGTCATAATATGCGTAGGTTGAGATATTTGGACTTGAAAATCACTCACAAGAGGCCTTGAAGGCTGAAGGTATCGATATAGTTGGTCTGTATCCACATTGAATATCTATTCTTCCCATAAAATACACTTCAAAATGTCAGAAATCAGGTTTTACATGGTTAACCAGTGTTCAATGACCACCCTCTTAAGGAGGTTCCCAACGGAGTTTTAGGGTTTTTCAACTTGGTAACCACGGGAAAACGGCTGAGTTATAGACTTGAGTTTTGACCACTGAAAAACAAAATCTCCTCTGTTGATCTTTATAATTTTGAGTGCCTTGAATATTTTAACTTACGCAAAAATATGATTGAAAAACGAAAATTTCAGATTTGCGACAAGTTCGTTTGAGCTAACTAAACATACAAAAATATTGTTAGTTACAGACAATATTCCAAACACTTATGATCATATTTTAATTTAGTCAGATCCGAAAAAAAACTTTTCAAAACTCTAGAAATCTGGAAAAATCGATATTTACAAGTTATAGCTAGAAGTTCGTTTGAGATAACTAATCATAATTTAATTTTCGGTTTCACCAAGTCTAAATAACATTCACGGCATATTTTAATTAAGTCCGATTTTTTGATATCTTACTCGTTTATTTCTAGAGGAGTTCAAAGTTCAAATTGAGGACAAATTTTGAAAGAAATTCGTGAAAATTAGGTTAAAATAGATGAATCTGTACTTTGAACTAAAAAGTATAAATTGTTCTGTGAACAATAATTAAGTAGGAAACAATTCTGACCTAATTCTTTAAAATAAACAATTTTATCTTGATCTGTACAAATCAAATAACCGAGTCATATCACCGCCACCTTTTGTTCCGCACTCCCGCTTACAATAATAAAAGGCGGTCAAACGAATACCCAATTTAGTGGGGTTCTAATTATCTCTAGAAAATTAACAAATATGTCATTAGATAGGCAATTTCAAAAGTAAATTTATTGTATAGAAAATTAAATAATAATATTGCTGATCAAAATTGATTTTTTCTCATGGTTAAAAATGCCATCTAGGGTTAGATGATAGAATCTTGAAGTTGAAAACATCAAACAGGTAATTCCTTAGATATAATATAGCAATCGTATGCGTAATGATTGCGGGTAGACCCAAAGAGACGGGCAATTTGAGAAATGGCCGCGAAAGCTAAATGGACAGTTAAAAAGGGAGCCAGAGAGCTGAAGTCAAGAGGCGCTTTTTTATTAGTTTTTTTCTTATAGCTAGATTAGCGCTAAATTAAAAAGTTTTTAGGCGGTCAATTAAATAACAATAATGAGCTTAAATTTTCGATAATTAATAATTTGAATATCATATATTTCCAGTGATTGTTTCGATGCTTAATTTTCAAGTGAAAATTTCCAAATAATATTTTTTTCAGTTTGAAATATTTAGCTGAAATAAATAAAAATTTAATTTATCTGTGGTAAGCATTGCAATAAATATCAGATACTAAATAGTATTGAAATACAGTTATGATTTAATAAATCTCAAATACTCTGAGTTTTCAATCAAATAAAAAGATAGAAAAGTTCTTCGAAATCTCCATCCCGAAATCTTCATCCCGAAATCTCCATCCTCCTCAGATCCCAATTATTGAGGTGCGAGTCTCAGTGAGCCCCTGTATGGAAGAAGGGAATATCTGAGCCTTCTGTTGCACGTTCATGTTTGACCAATGAAGGCGTTAGAAAAACGGCGTTGACCAATAAAAACTTTGAAAATTAGGGCCAAATCTTTTCAATTTTACATGTGAAATTTAAGCTTTTCCCAATAAAAAAATTAACTAAAGCTAACTAAACATAGCTATAGAAGAACTTTGTGGAGGTTCACTCAGTTTTTTTAGCTCATGCTGATATTTCTTATTTATGTATGTGTTGAAAAGTAACTGTTTGAAGATTAAAAGTAAATTTGTATCGATTTTTGCAAAGAAATAATTTGGTTGATCTGAACCTGTTTCCAATCCACAATCCAATAAGTGCTTTTAAACGTCCATCGATCAATTTCACAAATCGGATTAATCGAATTATCCCAAAAATACTTCAACGTTTATTAAACATACCGTTTTATTTTAAATACACATTTTATCTTTTGACAGACTTGTTTTCTACTTATTCAAAAATGTAGCCTTGTGATTGATAAACTTTCGAAATACTGGTAGATATCTCCCGCAACACCGAACATCTTTTTTATAGTCCGTAACGGACTGTCCGTTCTTTCCTATCATAATTTGATGAAAATTTATTCTACCCATAAGAATTATTTCCATGTTTCTTGTATTGATGGTATAGAAACAAGCAAATAAAAGTAAGTTTTTGCACAGATTGTTCATTTTTAGTGCAAAATGTTTAAAAGTATTTTTTAAACAGTCACATACGGTATGTGACATACCTCCATGACGATGACGGGAAAATAATAGACGATATCGAGTAACGGGTTTGAAAAATATATGAAAAATTTTACTATTATTTTTAAAAATTCTAGACAAATATCTTCAAAATTATTAAATACGATTTACAATTCGCTCAGTACAAACGTATTAGACTGTCCGAGATCTCAAAACTTGAAAAAAAGGTCCGACGAACAATTTAACAGCTTCAAATCTCTGTTTCTGATTGGTTTCTTTTTGACCGATCAGAAAGTGGCATTTACAAAAAAAATTTGATTTTTTAATACTTTTTCTTTTGAAATCTTTGTCCCCAAGTTGATCGATTATGAAATATGAAAATCTTAGTTTATAACTATATCAACATAAAATTATTTTCCCTTATCAATTCCCGAAAAATGCGTAACAGATTTACCAAACCTAAAAATTAGGTGGCGAACTATGTTAATTAGTCTAATTAATTATGGCTCAACATGGCAATCCTGTCTATCGTTTAATTAGCGTAAAACAATTGGCGGAGTTTTAATCTGCGACAAAAAAAACCCACAATAATCGCAGCAGCTGGGAGTCAACCTATTAAAAATCTAAATATTATTTTTGTTCAGAGCGAAATATTATCACAGCGAAAATAGGAATAAATAAGATTAAAAATCATAAAAATACCTTCAAAAGAGAACGAGAATAGAGAACACATAAAAAATCATAAAAACCCTTTGCTCCCCCACTGCGAGTTAATATGGAGAAAAGTAAAAGTATGACTTTAGGCGAAAAGGTGAAACGAGCATGCAGCTTTAAGCTAGCGGATATTTAAAACTTTCTCATGGCACAGCGTGAGGTAAAATTACTCGAAATTGTGTAAATTATCCCAATAAATGATTGATCTTTCAAAACGGCCTCTTTTTTCTTAAACCGCCGCGGTGCCACACCGTTTCTTTCTTTTATTTTGTTTATAATTTCAAATTTAGCGGAAAAGTTTTAAATATCCCGATTTTAAGAGTAAAAAGAAAGGAAGAGAAAAGTATGATATACAAGTGAAAGAAAGAGAAACTAAAGAAAAATTATTCACAAACGGTGAGATTTAAATAAATAATTATTACGGTCCTGAAGCTTATTCTTGCATTCAGCTTTAGAAATCTACTTTTATTATAGTTATTTCATTTTCTTGAAACTTGTCTATTTGAGTTGATAAAAAATGATTTAAATGCATGTAAATTTCAATTTTTTACAAAAAAGTCGGTATTAATTTTAATTGACACTTAAGGGTATCCCTGCTCCTAATTTGACATATTCTCGATAACATATTAGCCGAACAGGGCCTCGAGGATATAATTCAGGTTGTCATGTGGTTGTTTTTTAACGCGTGGTTCAAACATACAATTGATTTGGTGTTTTTATGACTAAGTAACTGCAGAAATGTAGGGCAGGGGATACCTAGGGATTGGTATGGTCGCTGGTTTATTATGAGGGCCTATTGGGAATGCTCCAAACTGATTTGAGGGTATTGACAAAGTGTACTACCCGCACAAATTATCAAAAATGATATTGTCGCAATATTTCGCGTTTTGTTACAAAATGAAAGTTCAAAATGAACGTTTGCTTAATAAGTTTAAACCACTACAAACTTCAAAATTTCCTTTGACGTACGCGAACTTTTCTGATCAAGTGTTTTCGTTTAA
>SCLH01000056.1:100424-115251 GCA_004367855.1 Oikopleura vanhoeffeni | reverse complement strand
AACTTTCTGATCAGTGTTTTCGTTTAAAACAATTGAAGCACTTTTTTTTCGAAATTTTCCTCTCGGGTCCTTAAAATAATCATATTTTGAGTTTTAGGTTGAAATCCGAAAAAATGACCGAGTTTATTGTTCGTATTTGTATGAGCTAGCTTAGAAAAAAAATGAATGAATTTTAAAAGTTTTCCTAGGAGGAGATAGTTTTTCCGACGGATAATTGTCAAAAAACGGTGGTTTTCTACATATTCTAGAAAAAATAGAGCGAAATTCGAAAATTTGACCAAGATTAAGTTTAGCCTACCACTTTTACAAGTTATGTCAAAATTTCAGCATAAAACCTAGGAGGAGATAGTTTTACCATTTTGGCTTAGGTTATTTTGTGTGAAGGAGTGTATGCATACAAAAAAAATTTGATATTTGTTTTTTACAAGATAAAGGATAGTTCTACAAGATGGCTGATCTGACTATTATCCTCAAAGCCCTGTTTGCCTTATTTTTTATCGAGAAAATTCAATTCCAGCGACCAGTACCCTCTCAAGGGGGTATGCAACTATGTTTATAAGAAGACCCTTTTAAAAACTGTAAAATCTATCTCCTCCCAGGCGATATATCGAAATTAGCTTAAATTTTCACAGAACCCGTAACGTCAATGGTATTATACCATGCTCATCTTTTAAGATGGTTTTTTTTTTGATCCGGCGACTGACCAATTATAAAACGCCAAAAAACTGACGTTTTTTTACAATTTTAGAGTTTCAAATGTATCTCCTCCGTGGATACAATTGCAAAATTGCTCAAATTTTTACTTAGTATTTCTCAGAACATTTTAAAGCGATTAAAATTTTAGAGATGATTTTTTTTTTAATTTCAGTCTAGAATCCGAAATATTAATTTTCAATGTGCTTTAATTTTATTGAAAGTAGACTCAATAGCCAGTAAATCACTGATCAGAAAGCTGGCTGACGTCAAGATGATATTTGAAGTTTCAGTGGTCAAATTTAAGCAAACGTTATTTTTTAACTTCAATTTAGAAAAATCGAAAAAATGCGAAAATTTCAAAAAATATTTTTTTGTTATATCCTATTCCAACCCCTTTGAATCAAAAACGATTTTTTATTGTACAAAACGTATTGTACAACTACGTATTGTACAATACAAAATCGTTTTTGATTCAAAGGCGTTGGAACAGGATATGGATTGTTTTCTACTTTTATAACATAAACAGGCGAAAAAATCAGAGTCGCATACCCCCTTAACCCCCACCTGCTTTTATGTGTTTTAAAACACAGAGACCAAAAATATTTTGGGAAATTATCATTTTGGCCGGCGGAATATCGGAACAGACCCCCGAAAGTTCCCCCTTATTTTTAATTTCAAGAATTTTGATGACTTTCAGAAATTGCTCATCAGACCGGAAATGCATGATTTGGATGCTATTTTTTTATTTTATGCAGTTATAACAGCAATGGAACCAGATAATAATCTACAAGTATACTTATAAGGGTTACTTTCGGAGATGAATATTTTGATATTATTCATTTTGGATCGTGGCACCACTTGGTGGTGTAAATGGCGGTAAAAATTTCAAATTGACGATTTGAGAAGGTGCACAACGCGCGCAAGAAATTCCATAAAGTAAAAATTGTGGCCCAGGAAATTCTTCCTAAGATAGACAAATGAAAAGTTTCCGAGAGATGAAACTAAATTAATTTTTTCGAAATAAACATTTTTCCGCCTACGCATTTTCGATGGCTAGATTTTACCATCAAATTACTAAATTTTTGTTTTTCAAAATTATTCAAAAATTATTTATTCTGTTTAAACCAAAATTTCGTTGCGGTCACGCTCTTTCCGTTTTTAATGAGAAAAAAATCATTATTTATCTCCTTTACAGCGATTTTGATGCCAAAAAAGTAGGCACCATAAAAATTAATCCGAAAATCTCGAATAATATTTTTTGCCCGATTCCTATTCTAGCCATGTTTCTTAGTTAGTAAATAACTAGTGCGTTTTTAAACACTCAAAAGCAGGTGGGTAATATATAGGGTGCGCAGCGGTCAAAATTCTAAGTTTTAAAATTATAAATGATTGGAGACCAAAACGGAAAAAATATCTGGAAAAAAAACTACGGAAAAATAAAAGTATTATATCGTCCACTGATATTTCGTCCACGATATTTTTTTTTAGTTTTTTTGCGCATGTTTGGCCCAGGGAAAATGACGGTTATAATATTAAATCGGCTTTGCAATTTTTCCGCAGTCTTCCGCATGGTTCCCTATGCGCATCTGAAAGCTTTGTGAATTCTGCATAAAATGAAAAAAAAAGTATGCATAAGTATTGACCAAAATATTTTCAGCTTATAAAGTGTTCCGCCTACGTATTTTTTAAGTCAAAATGACCAAAACTTTTTCGAAATTTTTGAACATTTTTTATTTTTCAAAAAAAATTTTTTCAGAAAATAAGCAAATTTTTATGTGAGTACAGATCTTGCCACAAGAAAACTAAAAAATTGAGCTGATGTATGCTCAAAAACAAATAAGTTGCTGAAAATGAGGGTTTTTTGAAACTCACTTTCTCGACACTAGATGGCCCAAAAAAAATTTTTGCTCGAGAATCGTCTTTTTCGGTGGCAATTACCCCCGATAGCAAATAAATGTTTATCACAGTTTAGTTCCAGTCTGTTAGGGTTCCGCTGCGGCACCCTAAGTAATATAAACATCAAAGGCAGGTGGGGGGTTAAGGGGTACTGGGCCGCTGGTATTTATGAGACCTAGACGCAATATAGTACTCCAAAAATGACCGGCTGGGTGATAAACAAAGTGCACCAACCGACCAAATCACCAAAAAAAAATCCGAAATTTTCGCGGTTTTTAGATTTTTTTCTAAGTTTTTTTCAAAATGAAGTTCAATTTGGAAAAAAATCGGAAGCACATATTTTTTTTCGGAAAATTGTTTCACGTAAATTCCAAAAATTTAATATTTTGAGTTGGGGTCCGTTAAATTTTGAAAAAACTCTTCTAGGAGATTTTTTTATTTGTTCTGCGTTTTAGTGTTTGCTGGAATTTGAGTGGGATTCCAAAATATTAACCTAGGAGGACATCAAATTTTGCGTTTGAAAATAAATGCTAACAATTCGGCAAAAAATCGGGCAGTTTTCTGGGATTTCTAGAAAAACCTGAAGTGCATTTTTCAAAAAAACGCTTCTAGAGGACCTTAGTTTATAAGTTCATACGGAAATATGTTATAATTTTGAGCTGATTCACAATAAACCCCTGGGAGTTGGTAGATTTTTGAAATTATGTACTGCATGTATCTCAGAGTGTATCGGAACATAACAGTTATTAAGCATGGTTTTGACAAGATTAAAGGGTAGATCACAACATGGGCTTAATCTATCAAAATGGACTTTTTGAATTGCTTATTTCTCTCGGCATAGACATGGGAAGTGAATGCAAACATTCTGACTAAGTTAGTTCGTAAATCTTTGGAAGCGAATTTTGAATTATATTTTTAAAGATAGCATGTTGAACCAGCCGGTAAATGGGGTTAAAC
Organism: Oikopleura vanhoeffeni; assembly: GCA_004367855.1. Taxonomy (NCBI): domain Eukaryota; kingdom Metazoa; phylum Chordata; class Appendicularia; order Copelata; family Oikopleuridae; genus Oikopleura; species Oikopleura vanhoeffeni. The sequence continues at coordinate 111,702 of SCLH01000056.1, read as the reverse complement.
CAGGAAGCCAAAAAAAATAATTGAAAAAGCCGTATTTTTTTCGTCCGTATTTGGGCAAAATGGTTTCAAAATTTGACATTATCTGCGAAATTCAAAGCGCGGAAAAAATTGTTGTTCGATTTTTTTTAATTTTTCTTACTAAAAGGATTCAAAAGCTGGCGAAAGGGTGTTTTTATGCTATTTTTGCCACGGAAAAGTTGTTTTTTTGTCATGCTACATGGCAAACTATGTTTCCGTGGCACTATAGTTTTTTGTAATAATTGTCAAAAATGGGTTGTGTCTGATGTACGATTTCATTTTTTAACTCCGCAGGAGTACGATTTGAAAAATTTATTTTTTTAACATCAATGTCAATCGTATGACATTTTCAAGTTAATCAAAACGATTCGTAAGTTTGAATCTTTCTGGAAACGGTAATATAACTATGGCAAAATATTAAACGTTAGAGCACGAAAGCAGAAACATTTTTAATTTTCGACACTCAGAATAAATTTAAATATTTTTTTCAAAATTTTTGCATTATTTTCCGATTTTTTTAGTTTTTATGACTAAAAAAGCCAGCGTTGAGTTCAAAAATCGTAAAATCAGACCTTCTGGCTGCGTTTTAGTTAGAAAGATACGGAAACTTGCCTATAGAACCACAAATGAACTCCAGGTATATACTCAAAATAAGCTTATTTCGAATTTTATAAAAAAACAAAACTTAAAATATTGAATTTTTTGAAATTTTTATCTCTTTTATATAATTTAAACAGGATACGCGGAGTATCAAAAATGTAAAATCTCAGATCGATATTAGGAATTTTTACATTACAAAAGTATGGCTGCCTATAGAAGTGGGTGGACGGAGCGACATTTTATGGGCGGTTTTTGGACACTATATTTTGCAAATTGAAACATTTTAATAAGCGGCTACTTTGGAAGAAAAATAATTGCGGTTGACGAAAAATTCCTATCTCTTCTAGAAATTTTCTAGAATTTGAATTTTTTGAGAAATTTTGAGAATTATTTTTTGTGATTCAAACGTAATTAATGCACGTCTTATTACGTCACACAATTTATAGTCTTCGAACTTGTCTGAATCGAAAACTGTTGACTTTGCATTCCGTCGTAACCAGAACTTATTATTTCATCTCAAAATCAATTTTTAACTTCTCAAAAAAATTTTTTGTTTTTTAAGAAACAAAAGAATCATTCCCGAACAAAAAAGGTTTGTTGTCTTTTTATGTGGTTTACATTATTTGTTCCGGAGTGAGAAATTGCTTTAAGGAATGCAAATGGCCTAATTAGGCGGTATAAAAACATCTTAATAGCCGGTTAATAAAAAACTAATTAGATTTCGAAACCAAGAAAATGTATTCCAAACGTACATTGTGCCGTTTTAATTATATTAATAGTGATATCTTTCATCAAATAAAAAATAATTAATTTTTTGACTCGCTGTCAATTTTTTCTAGCGCATCCACGTTCATAGTCAGTGTGAGAGACACAGTGCCTATTTCACAATTCTGTATAAGGTGATTTTTCTAAATTGTAATATAATATAATTAATACTTAAAGCTATCTGCTGTTGAAATCAGATTGAAAGACGATTTGTAAATAAGGAATTTCAAAAATAAAAAATTAGTTTTAATGTGTTAAGCTTCTTGTAGAGAATTTATTTTTTGTGGTCAATTTTAAGACGCAAGGAGTTTTTTTTTGTTCCTTCCATAATTTTTTCAAAAAAAATCTATTTTTCGTTCAATTTTTCCGTGATTTAAACAGGAAGTCCCCAACCCGGTTTTGGAGAAGGCCGTTATGAAGTGCTAGACGGTGATTTTTGGCCAGTTGAAAATTAAGCGTTTTTCGTTAGCCGTATTTTGCGCATTTCGCAAGCGGTCGGCGACCAATATTTTGACCACTAATGAACGGTCAAAGTTCAAGGTCAATCTCAAGTTCAACGTATAGACTTGAAAGTACCCCCAAAATAATCGGAAGAGTCGACTTTCTCATGAATGTATTAGCAACTCATGGCCCATAGTCCTATGGGTCAATTATGTACTGAAGGTCGCTTAGAGAACAAAAACTGTGTCAACACCTAAGCGGTCAACCTTCAAGTTCAATCGTTAAGACCTAACTCTCTAGCTCTAACTGGTGATGTCAAAATAATTATTAAGTTTTCTTATGTTGACTTCAAATTGTTTGAGCATCAAGATTTTTGTTATTTTTTTTCTTTACTATGTCACACGTATTCTCACAATATTGCATCTGAGTGAAAATGCCAAAAAGGTCGCCCCCACCCCCTTAAGAACCCCTTAAGATACACTGGGAAAGTTTAAAAAAAATATCAATAAAGGCAGCTGTTTTGGCCAAATTGCCGTATCTGATTTCAGAATTTCATAAGGAATTCATAAAATGTAGGCCGAAAATCAAAAACGCCAGCATTTGTTCATTTCTGGCCAGCACCACACTCTGTTACCGCGCACCACTACTATACCTACAGACAGCGATACTTTTGGCCGCTGGCACATTGAGTACCTATTTATAGCGGAAGTAGAAAGTACTACATATGTACAACTACAATGCTATAAATAGTACTACATGTATAAAATCTCTTAAAGAATAAATACGCAAAAGTATTAAATTCGGAAATAAATGAAAATGTATTTGAAAAAAATTCGAATTAATTACTATTTTCATTTATTTTCTAAATGGTATGGTAGTTTATTTACTAAAATTAGAAAATTCAAAATATGTTTATAAATGAATTAAATTGCCCAAAAATACCCGACTTCCGAGACGATGACAGTTTAAAAGTAGAACTGAATTACATTAAGATAGACTATCCAGTTGGAAATCCGACAATGTTTTTACCAACAAAAAATAATTTAAACTCAAGGTTATCGAGACACTGTTAATGAGCAGCCAAGCTGGCTAATTGATCATTATAAAAAAGAATTAGTTTAAATAGATTATTTGTCGTTTTAACTGGTTCAAAAATGACTGTTTTAAGACGACCAATATCCCAAAAAAAATCATTATAAAAAAACATTCGGGTTTAAATATTTTACTGTGAAAATTAATACAAAATATAGTTAAAATTTTTAGTTTATCGGCGCCCATTTACTGTGAAAATGAATAGAAAATACAGTAGAATTTTATAAGATTTAAAGTTAACCTGGCCCAGGTAACATCATTTACTGTTTTTCAAATATGCTCCCTGAGATTCGTAGCAATAAATTTCTGTGAGCATCTAAGAATTTTGTCTTTTATTGTGTAAATAGAGTAAAGTTTAAGTTTATGTCTGATTTTTTTTTACGGAAGCTACAAAGTTTTATTAACACAAAGAACGTGCGGCAGAGCCGCTCAGATCCGTTTTATCTTTTAAAAATCCCATCTAGCGCTTTTTAAATTGTTTCGTAATCTATAACCTAAATTTGTGTTTCAAGTGTCTTTGGCCCAAAACAGCTTTTAACGCTAGTTTTCGCATTAACGTCTATTTCGGTGCCAAGTGTTTTCCAAAAAGTAAATCAAAGAAACAATCGATTCTATGCTATACTATTAAAAATAATTATATTAAAAAAAGAATCCATAAATAAATAGAGAAAATAGATTTGACAAAAAAAAAACAGAAATATTAGAGAACGCGTAAATTTGTCGTGTTTTTTTTATATACTGACGAGAATAATATAATTTTATTCCGTTCTTGAACTTAAACTTTTCGAGACTTAATTTTGAAAAAAGTATTTTTTAACCATTTACATTTACCATGCAAGGGCCTGACGATTTGAAATAAGGAATTCAAAAACTCAAAAAATGGGCTATAGATGTTTTTACGCATAATCTTGAAAAAGAATTATTTTTTGGTCATTTTAAGGACCAAGGATTGTTTTTGTTTTTTAAAAAATTTATTCAAGAAAAAATTGTTTTTCGGTCAATTTTTCGAAAGATTTTACGAAAGTCCCCATCCCGGCTCTGGAGAAGCCGTATGCAAAGCTATGAAGGCTGATTTTTTGGCCAAGTTAAAAATTTAAGTGTTTTTGCGTTATACCCATTTTTTGCTTGAGGGTCGGCGACCAATATTTGACCTCAAATAACCCGCAAAGATCTATGTTGCCGAAGAAAATACAAAACACTTTTCGGAAACAATTAAGTTCTGTTATCAAATCAAGATTTCACCACGTGAAATTTAATTGAATATTATGTTTTTATTTAAAATAATTTATCGCCAATAATGTCAAAAATTCCAGATCTTGGATGAAATTAAAAAAAAATTGAGATTTTTCAGTGAATAAGAAAAAATCTCAAAAAAAACAGTGTCGCTTATTTATTTTTGAACTCATTAAATGCTCAATAACACTAATGACAAAATACTTTTGGCTTATTTGGTATTATAATTTATTCAGTTTTCTCATTTGTTCAAGTAAATAAATTTGTTTAATCCTGTTTGCATGAAAAACGGTCATTAAATGTTATTTTTTTAAAGTTGGAAGCTTTCTGGGTTTGCCATTTTCGACAATTTAATTTCGTAGACTTTAAGACATGAATCTGTACCAGACTCGGATTTTAGCCAACTGAGTTTGCCTCACTTTTAAATCGGCCATATTAGCAAAGTTTCCATTATCAACATTCATTTTTCAATAACTTAAAATAATATTCAGCCAATTTGCTATAATTAAAAAAACAAAAACAAAATTAAAACGAATTAAAAGGCCATTAATTAAGGAAAAGGAAAATAAAAGTTGCGAAATTAACTTTGTTTGTCACTCAACTGCTAATAATGGAGATTGAAATTGGGGAACCTTAATTATATTTGCAATTACCTCATATAAAAACTTCAAATGATTTTCTATCGGTCGTTCTTAAACATAATTATATGTTTTATACAAAATTCTCTACTAAAAATGTCTCTTAAATTTTGTTGTGAAATTATTTTTGTTGTCTGTGAATTGTGATATCTTTCATGCGTAGGCGTCTTCATTGATAATATTTTTTCCAAAGTAGTTGACTTCGTAAAAAATGACTCTAATTTGAAACCGGAGGCTGTAAGACATCTTCAGATCTTAGAAATTTCTTTACCGATAAAGGGTCTTCCGCATGATTTGAGATACTTTTTGAAAAAAATATAATGTACCGGTAGATATACAGTAATTGAAAAAGTACTCAAGACCTTACGGTCAAAAAATTCCAGGGTCAGACTTCAACCGTTTTAAGACTTTTTTACATGAAGTCTGAAAGAAATAAATCACGGGACCGAATTGAATCCAAAAATAAGGTTGACACACAATATGTTCATAATTAATTCCTTATTTCTGCGAAAAAATAAGATTCAACGTGACGTGTTTGGAAAATATTATTATGTTTCAAACTCTTTAATAGGTGTTTATGGCCAAAAATGAAGATTATTGGGAGTCAGTATTGTTGTCTAGTTGCACCCATACCTTTAGTTTCCTATTGATCATGTATCAGCAAGCTTCAGACTTGGTGTATAATGGAAACTACTTAAGACACGGTATTAAAAACTCGGCTTATAGTATTATATGATTAGGTGCACTCTGTGAAAGAAAGGGTAATGCACATATAAGCTACCTGTATCTAAGACTTTCAGTGTAATGGCGAAAGCTGTGTAAAACTGGTTAAAGAATCCAGCTTCATTTATGGGCAAGAATATAGCATTTGGAAAAAACGACTATTAGAATATTTGTATATACGTCAGCCATTTCGTATGATGTAATCGAAATGTCTTAGAGTCTTGAATCACGATGAAAAAGGTTTGAATTTTGTGGAGGTAAAAAACTTTTGTGCAAATAAAAAAGTACTGTAATACATATAAGACATTTTCAAAAAAAAACGCACGAACGTCATTTTTTTTTCAAAAGTTTATCGAATAGACTTTATAACTGATCTGTCAATTAATGATTAAGCGTCGTAAAAATGCGATTAAAATTGATCGTGTCTCATTTTATTCTGGTGTGTCGTATTTTTCGAGAGAATAAGGATTTATCTAGACATATTTCAAACCTTATTTTTGAATTATTCGTCACCTGATTTTATTCGGACATTGTGTAATGAGAAAAGTTCTTAAAAACGTTTGAAGTTGACCCTGGAATTGTTTTTGACGTAATTTGAGTACTTTTTTAAATTTCTGTGACGAAAGGTTATACAAAATCACGTGGAGTTAACAGAGAGTCCAGAGAATCGAAGATTCTAAGACATTTTCAAGTTGCATTTTTAAAATTGGCCTCTGGTTCTAAATAAAGTGCAAGTCTAGAAGCTCCAAACTTGTCGTAAGCACTAGGATAACATAAGAATCAGTGCAGTAAGGATGACTGCGAATAGTCGTGAGGTTCTCTTCTTGGTCTGTTCTACAAAAGCTCATGAAGAAGAGTCGTCAGATGCAATAAATAATTTTAAGAGATTATACTGAGAGAATTTTGTAGAAAACATATAATTATTTTTAGACAAAGCGATTAGAAAATCATTGAAGTTTTATATGAGGTAATTGCAATATAAATTAAGGTTTAATTTCTTTCTCATTATTGCGACTTTTATAGTCAGTGATGAGTAAATTTCGCAATTTTGTTTTCTTATCCTCATTAATGGCCTTTAAATTCGTTTAAAATTTTATTTTGTTATTTCATCTTGTATAGCAAATATTAGCTGAATATTATTTTAAGCTATTGAAAAATGAATGTTGATAATGAAACTTTGCTAATATGCCGATTTAAAAGTGAGGGCAACGAGTGGAGGCTAAAATCGAAGTCTTGGTAAGATTCATGTTCTAAGTCTCCGAGTTAACAAAAAAAAATGAACGTTAAATTTTGTTTTTTTTTTAATCTTTTTAAAATATTTGTTTTAAAAATGACTTTTTGTTATAACGCTGGCTACTGCTTCCAACATAAGAAACTTTTTTTGAAACCGCCTATGTCTAAAGCTTAAATTATTTTTGAAATATTTTCGAAGAAATTTCAAAGCTTAGAATTAGGCAATTTAAAAAAAGGTTTCTCATTTTTAAGCAGTTAGGCTGCATAATTTTTTTAAAAAATATTTGTTGTACTGAAACGTAAATATTTTTTTACGGGGCTACAATTTGGAACATAATTAAAAAAATGGTTGGCAAAGATAAATTTTGCGGTTCCGCTTTAGCCATAAATAACGATGAAATATTTTCTGATGAACACCAAAGTTTGGTGACCAATATTCCATCCCAAATTTATTTCCAATTTAGCGGTTGTAATATGATTTAACAATAATCGGTGCCATTTATTGGCGAGTTTTTTGGGAAAAGAACAAAAACCAAAACTATTCAGTTAAGTGGTTGGTCTACCGATTTAATTGTCGAGTAGTTTATCTAACATAGCCGAAAATCAACAAAGGGAAGTTTTTTTGAGGTGTGTGTACGAAATAGTTAACAAGGCAGGATCAGGAAAATATCTTGAACTTATATTTTTTTTGGATTATTTTGTAAAACTTTATTCACAAGATTTGTAAGTACCAAAAGATTTGTAGTACAAAACAATGAGTAAAAAAATTATTTTGTTTCACCAGAGATACACACAAGTCTTATTCTTACTAGCGACGCGGTTATTAAAAATTTCTAAAATTGTCTCGAGATTATGAAAATTTTACTATTATCGTGATTTTCATGAATCTCACGTGTCACAGAGTTTGTAGGTTGACGGGATGTCTTGCAAGGTTCCTTGATAATTCCCGTGTTTACAAACACAAGTGTTTAACATTAGATGAATTATTAGGATGAATCACAAAAAACAGTGTTCACATTATCACGGTATTTACGATACACTTCCAAAGAATTTTTTGGCTAAAATACCAAAAATAATAATTTTGACTTTCAAGTTTTTTTCACAGTTGTAAAATCTGCGACAAAACATTGAATAATGACTTTGTGATTATTACATTAATCTTGATTATGAGAAAGTAAGAAAGAAGTTAGACTCTGATTTTATTTTGGTCTTTTATTCATGAAGGTTTATAAGCTAATTTGGAAATACAGGGAATTAATTTTATGATTTTTAGAGTACACTTCTTTGCCGTTTGCATATTCAATGTCTGAGATAGAGGATGGCAGAAGAAAGGGTTAGTTATAAATGAGTTAGCATCCAGTTCTTCCATATATAATCTTAAAAAAAATATTTAAAAATTTTTTTTTAAATCGCGGGAAAAGTAGCGTTTTGTTTGGGGAAATTNTTTTTTCAGAAAATAGCAAATTTTTATGTGAGTACGATCCTTGCCACAAGAAAACTAAAAAATTGAGCTGATTATGCTCAAAAACGAAATAAGTGCTGAAAATGAGGGTTTTTGAAACTCACTTTCTGACCACTAGATGGCCCAAAAAAAAAATTTTTGCTCGGAATCGTCTTTTTCGGTGGCAATTACCCCCCGATAGCAAATAAATGTTTATCAACAGTTTTAGTTCAGTCTGTAGGGTTCCCGCTGCGCACCCTAGTAATATAACATCGAAAGCAGGTGGGGGTTAAGGGGGTACTGGGCGCTGGTTTTATGAGACCTTAGACGCAATATAAGTACTCCAAAATGACCCGGGGTGATAACAAAGTGCACCACCGACCAAATCACCAAAAAAAAATTCCGAAATTTTCGCGGTTTTTAGATTTTTTTCTAAGTTTTTTTTCAAAATGAAGTTCAATTTGAAAAAATCGAAGCACATTTTTTTTCGGAAATTGTTTCACGTAAATTCAAAAATTTATATTTTGAGTTTGGGGTCGTAATTTGAAAAAACTCTTCTAGAGGAGTTTTTATTTGTTCTGCGTTAGTGTTTGCTGGAATTTGAGTGGATTCCAAAATATAACCTAGGAGGACATAAATTTTTGGTGAAAAAATGCTAACAATCGCAAAAAATCGGCAGTTTTCTGGGATTTCTAGAAAAACTGAAGTGATTTTTCAAAAAAACGCTTCTAGAGGACCTTAGTTTATAAGTCATACGGAATATGTTATAATTTGAGCTGATTTCACAATAAACCCTGGGAGGTGGTAGATTTTGAAATTATGTCGAGGTACACCTTGTACTGATAGTATCTCAGAGTGTATCGGAACATAAAGTTATTAAGCAATGGTTTTGACAAGATTAAGGGTAGATCTACAACATGGCTTAATCTTAATCAAAATGGACTTTTTGAATTGCTTATTTCTCTCGGCATACGACATGGGAAGTGAATGCAAACATTCTGACTAAGTTAGTTCGTAATCTTTGGAGAGCGATTTTGAATTATATTTTTTAAAGATAGCATGTTGAACCAGCGGTAAATGGGGTTAACCAGGAAGCAAAAAAAATAATTGAAAAAAAGCCGTATTTTTTTCGTCCTATTTTGGGCAAATGTTTCAAAATTTGACATTATCTGCGAAATTCAAAGGCGGAAAAAATTGTTGTCTCGATTTTTTTTAATTTTTCTTACTAAAAGGTATCAAAAGCTGGCGAAAAGGGTGTTTTTTTGCTATTTTTGGCCACGGAAAAGTTGTATTTTTTTGTCATGCTACTGGCAAACTATGTTTCCGCTGGCACTATAGTTTTTTGTAATAATTGTACAAATTGGTTGTGTCTGATGTACGATTTCATTTTTTAACTCCAGGAGTACGACTTGAAAATTTATTTTTTTAACATCAATGTCATCGTATGACATTTTCAAGTTATCAAAACGATTCGTAAGTTTGAATCTTTCTGGAAACGGTAATATAAACTATGGCAAAATATTAAACGTTCAGAGCACGAAAGCAGAAAACATTGTTTTATTTTCGACACTCAGAAAAATTTTAAATATTTTTTTGCAAAATTTTTTGCATTTTTTTCCGATTTTTTTAGTTTTTAATACTAAAAAAAGCCAGCGTTGAGTTCAAAAAATCGTAAAATCAGACCTCTGGCTCGTTTAGTTAGAAAGATACGAAACTTGCCTATAGACCAACAAGAAAGGCTCCGGTATATACTCAAAATAAGCTTATTTCGAATTTTATAAAAAAACAAACTTAAAATATTGAATTTTTTGAAATTTTTATCTCTTTTATATAATATTAAACAGGAACGCGGATGTATCAAAATGTTAAAATCCAGTTCGGCTATTTTGGTCAATTGTTTACATTACAAAAGTATGGCTGCCCTATAGAAGTGGGTGGACGGAGCGACATTTTATGGGCGGTTTTGGACACTATATTTTGCAAATTGAACATTTTTTCTGAGTAAAGCGGCTACTTTGAGAAAAATAATTGCGTTGACGAAAAATTCCTATCTCTTCTAGAAATTTTCTAGAATTTGAATTTTTTGAGAATTTTTTGAGAATTATTTTGTGATTCAAACGTAATTATGGTCTTATTACGTCACACAATTTATAGTCTTCGGAACTTGTCTGAATCGAAAACTGTTGACTTTGCATTCCGTCGTAACCAGAACTTATTATTTCATCTCAAAATCAATTTTTTACTTCTCAAAAAAATTTTTGTTTTTAAGAAACAAAAGAATCATTCCCGGAACAAAAAAGGTTTGTTTGTCTTTTTATGTGGTTACATTATTTGTTCCGAGTGAGAAATTGCTTTAGGAATGCAAATGGCCTAATTAGCGGTATTATAAAACATCTAATAGCCGGTAATAAAAAACTAATTTAGATTTCGAAACCAAGAAAAATGTATTCAACGTACATGTACCCGTTTTAATATAATAGTGAATATCTTTCATCAAAATAAAAAATAATAATTTTTGACTCGCTGTCAATTTTTTCTAGCGCACACGTTCATGGTCAGTGTGAGAGACACAGTGCCTATTTCACAATTCTGTATAAGGTGATTTTTCTAAATTGTATATAATATAATTAATACTTAAAGCTATCTGCTGTTGAAATCAGATTGAAAGACGATTTTAAATAAGGAATTTCAAAAATAAAAAATTAGTTTTAATGTGTTTAAGCTATCTTGTAGAGAATTTTTTTTTGGTCATTTTAAGACGAAGGATTTTTTTTGTTCTTCATAATTTTTTCAAAAAAAATCTATTTTTCGGTCAATTTTTCGTGATTTTACAGGAAGTCCCCAACCCGGTTCTGGAGAAGCCGTATGAAGTGCTAGACGGCTGATTTTTTGGCCAGTGAAAATTAAGCGTTTTTCGGTTAGCCGTATTTTTGATTGAGGGTCGGCGACCAATATTTGACCACTAATGAACGGTCAAAGTTCAAGGTCAATCTCAAGTTCATCGTATAGACTTGAAAGTACCCCCAAAATAATCGGAAGAGTCGACTTTCTCATGAATGTATTAGCAACTATGGCCCATAGTCTATGGGTCAAT
>SCLH01000056.1:70130-90497 GCA_004367855.1 Oikopleura vanhoeffeni | reverse complement strand
GTGATTTTCACAATTGTTTTCTTTTTAAACTTGATAAAAAATTTAAAAAAAAGTCTTTGGAAAAAAACTTGATTTTCGTTGAAAATGACCCCAAAAAGAAGTGCAAAAAAAATTAAAATAATCCCTTTCAGTTTTTTTTTTTTTTTGATTGAAAATCCTGCTAAGATTTCAGGTCCTCGTTTTTACATATTATGGATAGGAGCCAATCTACTGATGAAAATTTCCAAAATGAGGAATTTCGAGAAATTCTTGGAAAAATACCTCAAAATATTTGAAATAAAAAAATCAGCGAATGTTATCGAATTTGCTAACCTGTTGACGATCTAAAGCAAAAAATAAAAATTTTGGTTTTTATCATGGTTTTGCCAAAATCACACCTAAAATCGTACGACCTAAATTATAAATGACCTCAGTCAAATCTTTTGAAATTGAAGTGTGGCTGATTTCCTGTGGTCATAGTATCTTGGGCATAATTTGTTGGAACTTCATCTGCGTCGTCATTCAACACTAGTTTGGTCCTTTAAACCTTTCAACTAATAGTAGTTTGTGGTACCGTCACCAGCATCACAGATGCGATAGACTCTAGACAGTGAGGTTTTTCCTCAGGTTCCGGGTTTTTCACTATTAAAACATGTGATTTTAAGATTGTTGTATAAAATAGTTTCAAAATACAGATTAAAATACTTGGCACTCAGTAAAGACGTGTTACCATATAAATTGATAGACAATTTATCTAGAAGTTATTAAAAAAAGTTCTATTGAGGCGTTTTTTGAATGTCCCACTAATGTGATTTCGACTGGAGAACTAGACAAGAAAGCGACAAATGGTTTTTGCATGTGAAAAAACTTGGAAAAACATATACAGTAGAAAATTTTTTTGGATTTCTAGGTTGATCACGTGAACGGAAATCAGTTTCATGGAAATTGCTCAAAATTACCGAAAAAAGAAAAATTTTCACCATTACAAATTCAGCGGTCAAATTTGGGGCAAAAAAACGTTTGTCGCTATATCCATTATTATGCCCGGGTCACTTTTAAAACGTATTTGCCTCGTTTTAAAAGATAGTGGAATTAAGTTTTTTAAAGTGAACCGGGGCATAATAATCCATATTAGTTCTGGTTCTCTTAGAACAGATACCCCTTATGAATATCTTTAAAAACTTTACTTTCATACATTTTTAAGGTGTCGTTTTGTCCAATATCGAAGATCCTGCCTAGTCGTAGATTTATCTCGAGCGTATAACTTTGAGCCAGTGTCAAATCACAAACCCGATGTCGACTCAAATTCAGAATCCCGCAAGTTAATTGGCCACTTTATCAAAGTTATGACGCTCCAAAATAAATCGACGACTAGGCAGATTTTCGATTTATATTGATGGGCGGAAATAAAAATAACTGACAGTATCAACTCATTGACTCTCGGAGTACACCTTTTGACGATTACTTAATGTTGTTCTCTCCACAAAATAGCCCGTTCTATATTTTTTTTTGGATATAAAAGATAGATTGGGTGCGCCGCGGGATATTTTTCGATATAAAGCGATGATACTTGATTTATAGAAAAATTTTTTGCGAAGGTAAATTCAGATTTCGGTTTACATTTTAAATGTTTCAGAAAAATCCGACTGACGGAAAAAAGTTACCACCTACTCGAACGAGCGTAAATTTTGACCTTGAATTTGTGTATTAATTTTTTTGTAGTTCTTCCTCCGGTTCGTCATCTAATGTGAATTTGTCAAAATCGATATCTGGCAATCGCTCTCCAGGAAAGTGGCTAAATTAATATCTTTTTCTTCTTCGAAAGATTCTCCTGTGTCATTACATTACGGATAAAGGAGGCGATAAATTTCCCCAGTTCTTGGGTTATGCGCGAATTAATATATTTTTGTCACTTTTTAACATGACATCGACCGGGTCAAATCGACCGTATTTGGCTTTAAATTTTAATCAATTATAATATACGTTAAAAAAAACAAGTTTTAAATTATCATTTGAGTTTCTAAACAATAGGTGTGTAATCCGGCAAGCCATTAAATTTTGGGGAAGGTGGGGCTTCCAGAAATCTCAAAAGTTGACGAAAATGATAAAAATCAGACTTATATTTATGAAAGGTCGCGATAAAAAAACTTTTCGACATGACCAATAAGAATAAAAGACTGTTGATCAAGGTAGAGTTTTTTTTTATAGGGCCCACCCTACTCAGTTATTTTTCTTGAAGACGCATAACAGATATCAATAAACGGTTTTTCTGCTATGTGTAGCCAAGAAATTGTTTTGTTTTATTCCTGGTCGACCGGGTTCACTTGGTAGGAATGATGTGCTAAACCGGAATCGATAGGGTCGAATTCTCATCAGCTCATTTTTTTGTTTGTTATAATCAATGGAAATGTATGTATCTGATAATAATCGGTTGATAGGTGGTAATTGATTACCATAAACTGCCAAAGAACAGACATTTTAAATTCAATTTATTTATGAAATTTTTTTTTTCCGAAAATTATCCTTATTGCCTCTGAAAAACCCGGTTATTTCAAAGGTTGATACCGTCGGACCGGTTGAAGGAGAGAAAAACCAAAAAGTTTGAATCGCCACAAATTTACTTGGCTTACAAAACATAGCAGAAAACCGCCTTGTTATATTGATATGGTCTTCCAGAAAAATGACTGAGTAGGGTGGGCCCTATTTAAAAAACAACTACCCCAACTATTTTTGCCATATTTTTAGACAACGAAAACATCTTAAAAAAATCTATAAAATTTTAGGTAAAATAATTTTTCATACTTTGTTCAAAACTCATTTGATGTATGGATGTTCATGAGAAATTTTGTATCAGTTTAAATTGGTCGTTTCTGAGTTGGTCGGTTCCATCTATTGACTCTCTTTCAAAGTTTTGAGATTTTATTCAGATAATTTAAATAACAGGAACAAACTTTTCGTCGGTATTATGTGTAGTTTTCTGAGGAATTCGACAACAAATCTCGAGTTTTACACCTTTTCTACGACCAACGACCTCTCACCCCGCCCCAAATTTTTTTGGCACTTTTAGTGGGCAGGGACTGTAACCTTTTAATAGATCAATAATATCATTGAAATTCACCTCAATCTGACCCATCAGCGAGATCATCATTTAATAATTCTACAAAAAGGGAGATAGTGTATTTATTCTAGATTCTTCCGAAACATGTGTCAGCTAAAAAAGCAGCAAAGCGAATCTGCACGGCCTGGAGTTAAATTTAAAAAAAATTGAAAGCAGAGAAAACCTATTTTACAAAATTTTAAATACAACATCTATAAAAAATTCGATTTCAACTTTCAATTAAAATTCCAAGATTTGTGCTACTTCAGAAAAAAAAAAAACATCGTTATGAAAATCTTCTTAGTTTTTGAACGAAATCAAAGATGCTATACCGCTTATCCCAAGGAATAAAAGAGACTTTTAAAACTGGGAATCGGCAAACTTGAAAATTTTTCTTGGCCAGTTCGAACTGGGCCACGTTTCCTCTATATTTTACTATAACACGCTACGGAATTTGTGGCAAAGTGGAACGTTAAAAAATGTGCTTAAGGACCTAAAGGTAGTTTAATTTCGATTGGAGAACAATTCTGTGAACGAAACGGTGATAGGCAAACCGTTATATTTTATTTTGGGCTAGTTATTAAAGATAATGGACTTTTACGGATTTTTTTTAAATTCGGATTATTCCTTTATTATTTTAGGATTTTAAGTGGTTAAGATTAATTGGCGAAAACAAAAATCAAGATTTACAGACCATAGTTTAATCACGGGAGTTCAAAAAATAGATAATGATATTAATTAGGACTCTTATCTTTATTTCTTATTTTGAAAAAATAAAAATTATGATTATTTTATAACTAGAAACATCAATTATTTTGGTGTTGCGTTCTTCTTTTGC
This sequence comes from Oikopleura vanhoeffeni, assembly GCA_004367855.1. Classification (NCBI taxonomy): domain Eukaryota; kingdom Metazoa; phylum Chordata; class Appendicularia; order Copelata; family Oikopleuridae; genus Oikopleura; species Oikopleura vanhoeffeni. Next base: position 86,583 of record SCLH01000056.1, on the reverse strand, counting down.
GTAAGGCGAATTGCCTAGCCTATCAATCATTGCTGGAATATTCGTTAGTCGGCTCTCGTCAGCCAATCACAGCTCATATTTCTCATTTGATACTCAAAATCCCCTAAAATGAATCCGAATTTCAAAAAACACGAATTCCGTAAGGACTAGAGGTGACTGCTTGAAATATACTTAGCCGAAAAAAAAAATTTTCAGGTCCATCACCAGTTTGTTCGAAAATATTGTACAATAGATTAGGTCCAATCTAAAAAAAATAAACACCTTTTAGGGCTATAATTATTATCTAAATAATCTATTAATTATCCTATAGCCCATAATATAATATCAAGTCCTTTTCTAGAATTATTTATTGGATCCCATTTGAAATGCGTTCAATTTTTTTCATTAGGGAAGTCAAGGCTATGAGAGCTCTGAAAGCGATATATGGCAGATTTTGTACACATGGCGGTTAATTTAACTCCCAAAAATTGTTGTGATAATACGGAATTTAATACGGCAATTTTTTTAAGCTAAAAAACATTCAAATACAAATTGAAGTCAAAAAAAATTGTCAAATGCCAAATTAAAGGGTCTGTGAAATTGCCTCTCACGCGAGAATTTATATCAAAACTTCTAGTGATCTGAAATTGAAATTCCTTATTTAAAAAAATGTTTTCGTTAAATATAGAACCGCATTTTTTATATTTTAAATAGTACTGTTCAGCGCTGTAATTTATTGTCAGAATAAAATATATTTTAAATTTTCCTTTCTGACGCCCCAGACGACATCTTCTAGCAAGTTTTGCAAAATGTGGGACAATATGTATTCAGTTTCTTCCTTTCCGATTACTCTGCAATGTTGGTGCGTTGAGTGGCCGACATTTTCGCACATGGAATTAATTCATCTTACATGATTTTATATAAATTGGAAGCACTTCTTCCGGGTGATTCCTCTCTAAAAATATATTTTATCATCAATTTAAAAGTATAGTCAAATGAAATAACACTGAATTTAAATGACATTATGATGAGTGAAATTATCTGTTTCTTGGGAAAAAATAAAGAAACAGAATAAAAACATAAAATAGGCCATAAGGATAGGTATGTTACATACCGTACGTAGTAGGAGACTTGTACTTTCGATTTTTAAAAGGTTATTTTTATGTCGCGTGAATAGCTCATAATTGAACACATACAGTACATGTACGTATTTATGACATCTTCGGGCCAGGCAGGACAAATTCAAGACAACATGCCACTGAGACCATTTTTCGATTTTTGAAAAAAAAAAACATCAAAAATTATCGGTTAAAAATCGGAATGGAAAAAACGGCTGGCAGTGACCCACGTGGCTTGAAAGTAAATTTATGGCCAAAAATTCCCAAAATTATCGTTAAATTCCCGCCATAAAAAAATGGTAACTTGCCCCTCTGATTATTTTTGGAACACTTGTGGGAAATTTTCGAAGAAATTGACTATTTGTCCAGGAAATGACGAATGTGTTCAGAAAAAAATGTCAAGCATAAAAAAAGATTTAAATGTTAATGTACACTTGGCCAATTCATTACTGTCGTTACGTTAAACGCGACCGTTTTTATGACGCCGCCTTTTGTGTTATTAGAAGGCGAATCTCTCAATTTACGTCCGGAAATACAAATTTTGAATAGATATACTATAAAGAACAAAACAATCTTTCAGAAACGGAAGTGAAAAATCAACGGTATAATGAAAAATGACATTTTTGATCAAACTTCCGAGTTTTTTTTTATTTTGAATGTCAAAATAAAAATGGATGATCTTAGTATTCGAACAATGTTTTGTAGTTAATCCCCCATATTAAGTTCTTGGAAATAATGTTGAATAGCGATGAAATGAAAATTATTTTCATGAATCGTTGCTTGCAAGAATATGATATTGAAACAATTTAATGAAAAATAACAACTTTCGCAGATTAATTTAATTTTATCTGCTTTACCAAATTATACAAAATTTATTTATTTATTGTACACCAAATTATTTTCGCAAATTGGTCTCTATGAGCATAAACTAGCTTCCGTTTACTACCATCGGTAGTCTGTGTAAAGTATCATAAAAAAAAGGGATAATCTTTCATAAATCGGGTTCGAATTTTGAACTCGCGATATAGTCATTAACTTTTATAAAATTCTGTAATAGCCGTATTGAGGTGTAAAGTTTTATAAGGATCGATAGTAAAATGGTATAAAAGTATTCTGAAATTTGAACAGCCTAAAAGAAAACTTTCTAGAACTAAAAATTCAGTGAACTTCACCACGACATTGTCGCGACTCGTCAGATATAAATCCACCATAATTTCAAAAATACAACGAACATCCTGAAAAGACAGGATCAGAAAATTAATAGTGTACATAATATACGTTACCAAATTTATATTCTGATGGATGGCACAGTAAAAATAAAGTTTATATCGTATGAGAATTCATTTAAGTCATTCTGATCCTGCAACATGTTGTTGAATTTCATGAATCTATGAACTTCTTGTTATCGTGTATTAAGGTTCAAACTCATTTACAGGGGGATGCCAAATAGTCGCTGAAAGTTTTTGCCAAAAATTTTGGGCGATATTGGGCACTTTCGGCGATATGGGACAGAAATAAAATTTTTCGTCAAAGATTGAAAAGACGCGTGGGCGTTCAAAATGACGGTCATAGTTGAAAAGTTTTTTTAATTATAAGGATTTTTATACAAATAGTTTAAATGGAAGTCAAATTACCAAAATGTGTATAATTTCGTACTCCACAAGCGCAATCAACAAAAAATCAAGAAAGTAGATTTTAGAAATTCAATCTTGAAATATGAATTTCATGACGTTTCAAAGCAATTTGTAATAAAAAACTTCAAACGCCCACGCAATGTTTGGGCGATATTGGCTCATCGGCGATATCGAAGCCACCCTGTATACATTTTTCTATGCCGAAACCGTTTTATAATAAGTTATTTCTTATATTTTTAAGTTGTACGAAAAGGGCGGAAAGTTTCGCCAATAAAGTGACCGCTTCCGGGTTCTATAGTCATTCATTTTGTTCTCGGCCAGAGCCATAATATTAGGCAATTTTTTTATGACAAACTTCGGGCCGAGAAAAAATTCTAGAATGCGGAACACCAGCGAAATTTTGAGCAGTTTTTTCGGACGGTATTGTTAAATCTGCAAGATAGTAATCACCAAGGGCAGGATTTCTTCTTCAACTAGGAACTTGGAAAGGGGATTAATTGTTCACTTCTTTCGAACAGATTTCGTGCTTAATTCAGGATTGTCCGATTAATTCTACTCGGACAGTTGGTTCTGGGTCTTTTATGATACAAAATGAAAAAAAAACAAAAATTAAGATTGTCGCCGAAATATTTCAAATCAATATAAAATCCATAAGGGACTACAGCAGTGTTCTGAAACGGGATCCGAGTCGGATCAAAATCACGCAACTCGGTCGAGATTGAAATTTTTATTACGCCTTGAGTTTCAAGTTGGCGTTGTGAAACCAAAAGTGGAAAACGTGTAAAATCTGATATAGTCGCTTTCAGAACACTCATAGGCTTTACCATCGTAATTGTAAAATAGGAGAATTTCAATGGGATTTTTCCAATTAAAATATTCTCTAGAAATGAGAAACTAAAATTATATTTTTAGCCTAAGGCATTTTTAAAGTTGTCGACGCGGAATTTAATTATGTTTGAACCATGACAAAAATTATTTGAGAACCAAACAAATATCCCAAAACCTCCATCCCGTTTTTAGGAACACTGATCTACAGTCCTTCGAGTTCGCGGTTTAAACCCTTATTTTTTAACGCCCATTATTTCAAACTCGGTTCGTAAATCTGAGGGACTGGAGATCCTTTCTAGACATATGTTTTAATTTTTTTAAAACCACACTCCTGAAGATGCTAATAAAAGCGGAAACGTTGAAATATTATTTGTTTTTAATTATAATGTTTGTAATTGGCCGACTAATATAAAACAAATTGAGATTTCAAAAAAATGCTGTCATTGGCTATTAAGTTCACAGTCAACTTTTTCGTTTGTCCTTTTTTTTTGAAATTTTTCACAATAAATAAAATTTTGTTACCGATAACATTATTATAGACTGAAGCAAAACATATTTTTCAGGTGTGCGATAAAATTAAACGAAGCTTTGCTCGAAATTCTTTTGCGCAAAGAAACAGATGATGCAAGCCAAATTTTGACCACTTAAAGGTGCAACTCTGAAAAATTTTCATTGATTATATGTTTAACCTCCTCGATTTATATTATTAAACAATAATAAATGTTTATCACGTATTTGAGAAACGGCAAGGAAAAGTAACTTCGGTACTCCATATTCTAATCCAACCCAAAACGCACAAAAATCTCGCACCTCCGCAATGATTCATAAGACCCTTATTAAAAAAGGTCGTTGGAAAATAGGATCAAGGCGCGAACGCCAACAACTGAGGGCCCTAGAGGATAAGCCTCTTATAATTCAGTAGCCGCGTTTTTTTCGATGTGCGACCCGGAAAATCAGATTCCTGATATAGAAACGGATGTGAAAATTTCATCTTTTCAATCAATCTCAGCATATATGAGAGTGAAACTTTAAAAGTGTCTTTAACTAATACTTTACTTATCACTTGCTAGATTTATGATCAATCTACTCCTAGAATGAACTTCAAATTACAAATGTTTACTTGTATAAATAAAATAAACTTATTTAACAATTTCGAATATTCTTCGCCAAAACCATACAACCCTTGAGTCCTAAGGGGTATGCGACTCTGATTGACTTTTGTCGGTGAAATATACTTGAAAACTAAGAGCTCATGAGAAAACCAGAGAATGCTAATTTGTAGAATCTATCACTTAATCTTGCGAAAAAGTTTATCACAAATTATTTTTGACGCATTACACCAAAAATTTTCGAATTTTTTTGATGAGGTGGGTTCTTAGTACACACTATTATCACCCCCGTATCAATTTGGAGCATTTTAATGCTCTAAGGCCTTTATTAAATGCAGAGTCTTACCCCTTAAAGGTCGGCTTAAGGGGGTGGGTGTCGCGTTTTTTATTGAGCCCTTTATAAATTAATTTATGATACACTTAATATCGGTTATGACTAAAGGGTGACCCCAAGAATCTCATGGTGGCAATTATTTTTTTGAAACAATCATAGGACAAAATCTAGAATTTCAAAAATTCGAATATTTTTTTGCTTTACCCGGATAAAACGGTATTTCCCACATTATTGAACGATTTTTTATTGGTGATATGACACCCGAAATCGATGCATGACATTAAAATTATCGGAAATGTCTGAATCGAAATTCCTAGAAATTTCAAATATTTGTAAGCCCAAAATGTTAAACCTGATTATCGAATGGGTTGACGCTGATTGTGTTAAAAATTTTGTTAGCTGGTTCAGCCAACTTTTTTGATCAGTGAAATCTCAGAGCTTCAATTTGGTGTACTTGTTTCTGATCAGACGAAATTTTTTTTCGGAACTTTTCATTTCCGTTCACTTTCATTCAATTTTCTAGAATTTTATTCAAAAATTCCTTCTTCATCACTTTTACTGCATTATATTATTTACCTTATTCGAAAAAAATGCTTCATTCAATACATTCGTCTAAAGAAGTAGAGCTTTGAAGTCGAAAACTGGCAAAATCGGCCCGTTTAAGTGAGATTCTTAGAAGAAAAAAGTCAAAATCGAAAATTCCTTCTCATCACTTTTTTCTTCTTATGATATTGCACTTTTGTTTTGTAAAATTTGAGGACACTTTGTATGTGCGGTCTAAAAGAAGATAGTATTTAAAAAAAACCGTTTAGTGCTCTGGAATAGACTTCACCACCGTGGTGGGCTTGTGATGTGACAAGGTTGACATTTGAGATGGTAATCAGTTAGACGAAGCTAGATTCTACAAACAAGTATCCTCAGATTTTTTACAACTGCCCTAATTGAATTTCTGAGCTCCCGTGATTGAAAGGTACCAAAAAGCGACACCCCCCCTTAATCCCGTAATTCCATTTGTTCGAAAACTATGAGTTTTCTTAGAACACTTAGAATGTCATCTATTATTGACTTAGTTACTTTATTAGAGCCGGCAAAAATTATATTGCCTCCGGTTGCGATTGTTGATAGTTCCTAAGAGAATCTCATAATAAATTGACCGGTTGAAAACCAAAAACCAATTTTTTGTATTATCCCTCATCATTTGCTTGAATTTTGAAATATTTAATTCAAAATAATTTCAAGCTAAGATGATAGGACAATTTTTTCCAATGTTTGTGATTTGCTCGAAGAGCAGGATGGAATAATAATTTGCTAACATTCGGCATTATTTGTATCTCTAAATCTACAGATAATCTTATATTATAACCAGTGTACTTCGGAATGCCTCTTAGTTCGCACGAATCAATCCGCTTCGCATATTAAATCGACCTGCACTTGACGCTCAAATACATTATGACTGAATCAGGTTAAAACAATTAACAAGTGAAATCTTAGTTTTTATAGTGAAAAAGGTCTGTAATCATACCAATCTATCTTCTTTTATTCTTTGAGATTAGACATAAATATACTAGGGTTCTATAACAAATTATAAGACAGCGAGAATTTGCCCATTTATCTTAAAGCTTGTTGCGCATATTGTCCTTATTTTTCAAAATGCTTAAAAAAATTCGGAGTCATTTATCAATAATATAATTTTATTTTGGTCGGAAAATATAATTAGCCTGTTTGACGCAGTGGTCAAATTGCTCTGAAAATCAGGTAATTTAATAAACGTGAAAAAAATGAACGAATTTTTCTTCTTTCACTGGTCAAAATTTTCGCAAAAGAAGTTATTTTTCGAATGCGATTTAGCCGTAAATAACCAAGTTGCATTTTGCCACTTAAGAAAAAATAGTCCATCAAAATCCAATTCGACATTTTATTATATTTAGTCGATTGAATTGCAAGTATTCAGTTCTTAAATTTAATTCCTTAAAAATATTAGATCAAGAGTACTGATTACTATAACTTATTTAACTTTTGCCACATTTTGAAATATTTGATTGCCATTTTAACTTTAATTAAGAGATCTCGAAAGTTTACATATCACCGTCTTTTCTGAAAATTAACTTTGGGAAACAGATTCTGAAAATCCTGCCTAGTAAATCCGTCAACTGGCCTGAAATCTAAAACAAATCTACCAGATCGATTAAGAATTTGTTCTCAATCTCAATATATGGGTTTTGTTTTTTAACCTGTGGTATATTGTTTATTACTATGCGATCCACAATTTGAAAAAAATACGATTTCCTAAAAACCAATACAGAAAATTCGCCACCTAATCAATCTATAGTTGATATCAAAATTTAGCAAAAAACCAAGCAGGCTTTTTTTGTATTTTTCTCTCTGAATAAAAATTATTTAACCCTCGGGACCTTTCGACAATTTCTTAACTTTCTGTCGGTCGGCAGTCTCATCCGCGTGTATGGCGAGCATTGACGTTCCATTGTCATCTGGGTCATTTGCGTAAGTGAAACGCCGTAATCATACCTCTTATAAAAGTTACTATCCGATAGAGTCGAATTGAGTGGGTTGAAAAGTTTGAAAAAAAAGTTATTTTCTCTTTTTGTTCACTATTACCTAATTTAGGAGTAAATTAGAAAAACGAGAATATGAATTGGTAATAATGACGGCTAGGAGTTAATGGGCGCTGACTTGGTCAGTGGAGAAAGTTATCTGCAACGATCGTCTGTGATTGGAGACGACACATAATAACTGGGCCAATCAGAGATCGAGAACAAAAAATAAGTCATTAAAAATTTAGGATCTCCAATCTTGACGCTTTGTTGAAAGTAATTTATGTATGTTTAGAAAGGTTGCCAACCATTTTTTCTTAATTTTAAAAAAATGAGAATACGCTCTTGAAAATATTCAGTGAAAACATGCCGGTCTGCGTTCGAGACTTCAGACCAAAAGGAAGTCGTTGGACAAAAATCGATACACTTTCACGATGCCTTGAGTTCAGATAAAAATTGGTGCTAATAAATAATTAGGGAAGAAAGCATTTCTATGAAACGCTGCATCGTATTGGATATACCGCTTTTCAAGCGCATGATAGGGTTTTATCTTGAAAATGAAAAATTATATGAGAATTTTGAACCGGATTCAATTATAGTATCTTTCAGAAATCGAGCCATAAATAATAATAATACTAGCCAAGTGACATTTTATAAGGCTTGAAAGTGGCATATCAAGATTATACTTACTAGTCCCGTAAACTTTGACTCAGAAGCTAAAGATGTGCGTTGTGATGTGATTGGGTCAATCGCGTACTTCTTGTGTTTGACCAAAGCACGATGACACTCATTCTTGAGTCTCTGACGTCTAAATTATTTCATATCGCATTAGAATATCGTATCACTTTCGTTTTCGATCGCGCCCTTTAAAATCAGGCGTTTGCTTAAACTAAAACTTTCAGAATGTATCTCTAATTTTTTAATTGCGAACAAAAAATGCATGGCACTGAATACTCTGATTCACTGTTATACTATCGAAAGTATATCGAAACATGATGCTAGTGCCTTTTTACTCAGCCGTCATAACTTTGAGAAAGGTGACCAATGAAATCGCGCATCTCTTAATTTAAGTTCGAAAATCGGAGTATGTATTGACACTGCCTCATAAGTTGACGCTTTATAAAAAAGCCCAGTCTAGGCACATTTTCATTAGAAATAATATTGTTCAAACATGTGTCTGGAAATTAAGGAATCACGATCATCAGAATCCACTACTTCGAGGCACTTTTTGGGATGCACTTAGATAGTAAAAGCGAGATTTTAATAAAAATCAGTCGCGAAGATTTTAGTGCAAATAAATTGCATTCATTAATTATAATATATATAATTCATTATACTGTATATGAAAAATGGAACTAGGTCGATTATATTTCAAACCCTACACGGCTATAGCTTGGCATTCGAAATAAAATCCACGCTAGTTAGTAAATACCTTAAAGACATAAAACACATAGCTGTACATGCACGTACATACTGTAATATGATTACAGTATTGTTTTTTTATCATTTCAGTAAGTACGTGCCAATTAAAAAATGGACTAGTTATTTTATTCGAATGCCAACCATACCGATGTTCAAGTTTGAAATATAATCGAGCCTAGTAACCATTTTTATTGCGCTGTAATTACCTAAATGAAATTTCATTTCGCAGTTAAAAAAACACTACTGTATGCGCTTGAAAATGCAGAAATACAATATTTTGGGGTATATCAGTTGTTTAGGAACGTCATTGAGGCATTGAAAAAGACTGAGTTGATACCTGATGAGTCCAAAATAAGTTTCGGTTTGAGATATGGAATCGTGAGACAGGCTAGATCTACAAACGGAGTATCTTCAGATTTATCATAAACTGCCCTGGGATAATTCTGAGGCGTAAGTAGAATATTACCAACCCTTTTTTTAAGTTATGAACAGTGTATTTATTGATGTTTTAATTTAAGCAGTGATTTTTACTCCAGAATTCTATCTGGCATGAATCAAACATGTTGATATGATAGTTAGTAGTCAGTCAGTAAATATCACGGTGCTTAATTTTATTGTTTACTTTTTAGACAAGTGTAATTTTGCGATCATTTCGATCTGTGAAAATCGAATAACTCGGTTCGGAAGAGTGCATAAACTTTGATCGATGAATTTTGTATGAAAATTTAATAAAATAAAAGAAAACAAATAATATTTCGAAATTTCCGTGAAAAAACTTCACCCTTGCCTGACACCAGATCGGATAGCATTATTCATACGAACTCATCTTTCGATCAATTTTGAGTGGAGGCTTAATTTTTGATTTCGATCTTTACTAAATAAGTATGATATAATGTTTAAGCAATGTTTTTTGGGGCTATAGTGTGCATGTGTATTACCAACTTTCGGACCGAGAAAACCAGCGTCAAAGTGCAAATCGATAGTATTTACTATTGTAATATGAAATAGACACTCTAGGGTGAATCAGTGGTAAAATAAATTTCCAAATAACAAAAAAATTAATCCAGCTTGTTGTCAGAAAGTAAGTTTCAAATGAGTTTTTGGGCGGTATGTTCTACAAGTAGTTTTAAACCATTGATATTGACTTATATAATAAAATTAGTCAAAGTAAAGTTAACTAAAAAATGTCGATTTTGACTTTTAAAGCTGAAAATTTGTACAAGAATTGTATAAACGAAGGAGAAAAATGTTTTCTTTTTTATGAAAAGGTTTTGTTTTTTAGGTCCCTTTTGTAATTTTTTTATTTCAAAATTTCAACCTTAAAAATTTTTTTTTATTTGAAAAGCCCCAGTTTTCGTGAAAATAACACCATGCAACGAATCACCAGTTGTTCACGAACGTAAATGAGGCTTTTTTGGGTTACATCATTGTTATATCCTATTTCAGAGTACTGGTAATTCACAATTGCCTAGTAAAAATACAAACCATTGGGTGTCAATTTCAGGATTTGATTGGTTGTTGCCCGTCTCACCTCTCGTTGTATTTGTTTGTATTTTACCTTTGTAATTGGTCCTTCGTATTTTTATGGTTTACCGAAGGGCATTTTGATCGTACAGTACTCAATAGGAATAATGACTTCGATTTTCTACTACGTATTTCTTATTTTGAGGTAACCAATTTTGCGCCTTCTGGACCTGATCTTGTTATGGTCATATCAAATCTTTTTTCTTCATAACTAATCGTGGGATGAATGATTTCTTTTGGAAACTCGTTTGGAATGTCGGAACTCGGAATTTCGACAAGGTATAGGAAGGCGACGTTCAGAAGAACTAAATAAAGATAATATTCTTTTATCATTTGAAAGGGACAAAATAATTCAAATCAATACAAGAGATAACCAAAATGGTTGATCAAAGTTGTGAATTTCACCAAAGATCAGTTGTTTTAATTAAGTATTTTATCTTTAATTAATTTAATTATAAAAGTGATAAAAATTTTTGGCTCTCCGAAGCGTCCAAAACTTCAAAATTTCCATTAACGATCTTAATCAGAAGACAAGATAATAACATTTCATTTTTTTTGACTAACAACACTTATTTAACTTAGGATAAATACTTAGTTTTTTAAGTTCCGATTTTTTTTGTTGGAATTTAGATTTTTATTTCTAAATAGAGAAAACGCGGCTACTACTGCTGTCCGAGAATGCGTAAATCGTGCTATCTCTTTTATTATCCCTTACGTCTTGGAGGCTCCAAACCTCATTTTGAGCCGAAAAAATATTTTTACAACCGCTTTTATTAAGACTTTTATTAAATTCCTCAATAGACATTTGCCGATTGGAAATTCAAAATATTTAATATTGACCAACTATTAACAAAAATTGAAGAATCAGTTTTAGAAAAGTCTCGGACTACTTATTAATAGTGAACAATGTTTCTCTGCTATATCCTTTTCTCAAACGAACTCCATCTCATAAAACGGTTACTTAGTCCTCTAAAGCGCTGTTCGAATCCCACTGATGTTGTTCTAAGTGATTGTCTTAGTATTGCTTGAATGATTTACACACCGATAAAAATTAGCCGGTTCCATTGATCGAAGACCCTCCTATAATCATATCAAGACAATCACTAAGGACAACATTATGGGATTCGAACACGCGGAAAAAGATTATTTGATATTAATTTATTTGTTCCAACGGTATCTCTCTTATGTCGAAAAAAATATTTGTTTTTGCGGTAGATTCAGGTATCTAACGTTCTCGGCCGATAGTAATTCATTTAAGAATCATAGTAAACATGATGAATACGATAAAGAACCATGATTGTAAACATATGGCTTTGCGTGTGTTGTTTCAATCCCTTTTTGTGTAAGTTTGAGCAAATATAGCAAAAAAATGATGGCGATTTGAAAAATCCGTCGGGAGAAAATTAAATCATTTTTGCTACCATTATTTTCATCGTTTTAACTCAAAATGAGATATTTCAACACAATCTTGTTTTATTATGAGAATATTTTGCAATTTAATCAAAATATACTTTAATAGTTATGAATTTAGATAATTTTGAAGAAGATGTCAGAGAAAAAAATTATTGAAAAGCAAGTTCAATCAGTAGACTTATTGTATCCAAAAAACGTGGCTTTCGACAGCATTTTGAACATATATCAAATATTTCATTAAATAAGCTTCAAAATTGGGCTTTGAGCCTCCACAGCATTTTTGTTGGAGCCTCCAGGTTGAAACTTTAAAGAAACTATACCCGAAAATACATAAGGGTTCGGTTAATTTAATAAGTCGTTCTCATTGCTGATTTCGCTTTTCGGTTTCTCTATAACTCTGAGATCTCATTTTCCGATGTGCTTTTGGAGTGTGATAAATTGTATCAAACGAACGTAGTTCTTTTTGATTGTGTCGTGTCAATACAGGGAGAATTTCAGGAAGCACCGGTCTCTGACGAGGGTGAAATAGCGGTGATTTCTTTTTAAAGAGTTGATTGCGGTTAACGGGTTCTAAAAATTAAAACTATATATTAACCAATTTTCATTAAACTTCAACATTTTATTGATAAATACAGTCCTCGCGCACTAATTGGTTACACAATACCGACCCGAAAAGCGTCTACCAGTTAATGTTTAACCCTATATTTGCCTAAGAAGAGTAGATTTGCCTAAAAGAGTAGATCTCAAGATACTATGTTATCTCGTTGAGTTAGAATTTTAGGATATTTTAAAAAGCAGAAAAAGTTTTGTACTGACCCACTTGAAGTTTAACGAATGCTGGTACCAAACCGTAGGCTGTAAGGAAAAAATATACGAATTTGTAGAAAAAACGTAGGCTCCATTTCGTTTTACTCTGCTTATTGTATAATATAAATCAAAACGATTGATGTCCCATCTTTGGCCTCGTTTCGGTTACGACCCTATGGATACTCAGCCGATGAAATGCTCTTTTTTTCTTGCTTAAAAACAAGCATGTGTTGTGACTTCCTCACTGCCAATACAGCGCTCGCTTGGTGAAGTTTGCATAGCGATCGTAATGGAAGACGAGGCCAAAAAATGTGGCAACCTGTAAAGCCATGAGTTTTGTATCTTTTGTTTAAGAAAAAAACTCTGTGTTACAATATAATAAAGTTGCTTTTGTTTGGAGCTAGAATGCTCAATGTGGACAATCAAAAATTTTTCAACTTGTTAATTTTATTTAGATATCTCAAAACATTAACCCTTTGAGCATATAAAAAAAAGTTCCCCAAGGCACCAGAGCCACAATTGGTGGCTCTACTCTGAACGTTGTTTTACAGAAAGCTTGGGAGCATTGAATTTTCAATTTTTCCGCAATAACTTATGCAGCATTAGAATGTTAAGGTAATTATTTTTCATCCGAGCATTTCATAGAATTCTGAAAATTTTAATTTTGGTTTTCTAGAAAATACAGTGAGAAAGAAGGGCCTACCATAGGGCGTTTTGGAACACTTATTTGCTAATTGAAACATTTTTTTACTAGGTAACGGCTGATGAGAAAATTAATTCGCTTGACGAAAAATTTCCTATCTCTTCTAGAAATTTCTAGAATGAATTTCAGAGAATTTTTAGAATGATTATTTTTGATTCCAAAACGTACATTATGCTCTAATTACGTACACATTTATAGTTACTTTTTGCAATTAAAAATTGATTTGTTTTACAACGTTTCGAATATATTTTTATCATTCAGGTATTAATGAAAAACAGAACGAAAATTAGACGGGAAAAGTTGACACGAAACACAATTTGTACAAAACGGGCTATCCAATTGTACCAAATTAAAAGCCGTTTTAGTGTTATAATGACACCAATCAGACATTACAGATGAAAGTCATGTTTTTGATGTTTGACTTGTTTGTTAATTTGTCTGGTTGATGTAGTTGAATTAACAAACTTCTAAAAGCTTTCTGTGATAGGATTGTTAAATTGTTTCTAAGATTTAAATGATTGTGAATAATTTCCCGACCCATGCAGCAAATTGTTTTTAGAAGGTAGTGTCTGGATCAACATCAAATTTATAAAGAGTATTTTTTATACTTTTCGCACTGTAGAATATGTGTTGAAAAAAACATGAAGAATCTTTTTTAGTTCGATGCTCAAGAATTCGCCCATGTAAAATCTATGTGTTTCACCTTGAAGCTTGAACACATTTTCACAGTCGAACTGATAAATTACACATTATTATAAAATAATCCTTTTTTGGCTTAGACGTTGGTAAAATAATGCGTTAGATATTTTCAATGTTGTGAACACAATATGAGTTTGAAAAACGAGGTGTATTCTATAATTTTGTAAATTTGAGAGGATATCTGACTACATTTAGAACTAGAAAACGGCAGGAGAGCGTGGCTGATGGTCAAATCAGGATTATCAAACTCTTCCTGAAGCTTTGCTTTCCTTCAGAGGTTTGTAATTTTTTGATTTTAGATCAGATATTTTTGGTCTATTAATTTTTCCGGAAATCCTATTTTTGAGAAAAAATTTTTGTATTCTGAGCGCGGTGTCCCTAGCTTATGTTGTCGAAGTTGTGTTGTTACAACGGTATAACTCACCTACAAGTGTGGAGATTTTATACGATTTTGGTGAAATCGAGTTTTGTAATTAACTATACAATCTGAGGCTGTCAATTTTCTAAATGTTCGAGATGAATTCCTCGTTATTTTGAACTATAGACGTGTCCAAAAACGTCAGTTTTGAGTCAGACATAGATTCCATAGTGATTTTAATCGGAGTCAAATTATTTAGTTTATCTAACATATTTGTTTTTCCCTTTTCGAATCACGCAAATAATTCGTCATAGCTCAAAATGCAACCTTGTCAAGTTCAGGTTCGATAATTTCGGTTTGAAACAAGTGGCAAAATTATTTGCAAAACTAGGCGATAATTGACCCATTACTGCAACCATTTATTTGTTTGTAAAATCCGGTTAAAGATTCAAAATTATTGTATCTGGTTAGTATGTCTTCGAAAAAGTTTTTAAAATATTTCTAGGTGTGGCTCTAAAATTTTAGTGGTTAAGATTTTATCGACTTTTATTAGTTTTGATTTTGGTGGAAAAAACTCTTCTGCTTTGGCGTAATAATATTGTATATGCTCTAATAATCGATTTATGTTAATTGATGTGTAAAGTGACACACAGTCATAGCTCACAATTTCATATTCGCAGAATTAAACCCTTGAATTTTCCAAAATCTCTTTTTGAATCAATTGTTGGATTTACTGAATATTTGCAGTTTTCACTATAGGTGATATCAAGTTTATGAAGATACGACTCCGCGCCGATGTGATAGAGTTGAGCGACTGAGACGATGGCGCAACGGAATGTTAGATTTTTATGATTTTTGCCAACCATAAGATTTTTGATGCTATGCGTTGGGTTTAATTTATACGAGTCCGAAGTTGTTAAATACTGATTAAAACTTCCTATCATTTGCATAAAATCTGTGATATCAGTATTTTATCGGATTAATTCGTAGTTTCTAAAATTTTAGTTAGATATTTTTATCTTTATGTTGTACAATCTGATAATGCCCTTTTGGTACCAAATGTGTTTTCGTTTGTCAACTTTTCCGTCTTAAGATTTTCGTTCTTGTTTTTCATTGAATACTCTGATGAGAAAAAAATTATATTCGAAACGTTGTTGAAACAAATCAATTTGTTTAATTGCAAAAAAGTTATCTTCATAACTTGATATCACCTATAGTGAAAACTTGCAAATATTCAGTTAATTCAACAATTGAATTCAAAAAGAGATTTTTTGAAATTCAAGGGTTTAATTCTGCTGAATATGAAATTGTGAGCTATGACTGTGTGTCACTTTACACATCACTTAACATAAATCGAGTATGAGAGCATATACTTGATATTATTTACGCCAAACCAGAAGAGTTTTTCCACCAAAATCAAAACTAATAAAAGTCGATAAACTCTTAACCACTAAAATTTTAGAGCCACCACTTAGAAATATTTTAAAAAAAATTTTCGAAGACATACTAACCAGATACAATAATTTTGAATCTTTAACCGGATTTTACAAACAAAAAAATGGTTGCAGTATGGGGTCGAAATTATCGCCTAGTTTTGCACATATATTTTGCCACTTGTTCGAAACCGAAATTATCGAACCTGAACTTGACCAAGGTTGCATTTTGAGCTATGCAAAATATGTAGACGATATATTTTGCGTGATTCGAAAAGGGGAAGAACAAAATATGTTAGATAAACTAAATAAATTTGACTCCGAATTAAAATTCACTATGAAATCTATGTCTGACTCAAAACTGACGTTTTTGAACACGTCTATAGTTCAAAATAACGATGAAATTCATCTCGAACAGTTTCCCTAGGCTATGGTTGTCGAAGTTGTGTTGTTACAACGGTATAACTCACCTACAAGTGTGGATTTTATACGATTTTGGTTGAATCGAGTTATTGTAATTAACTATACAATCTGAGGCTG
>SCLH01000056.1:41509-69385 GCA_004367855.1 Oikopleura vanhoeffeni | reverse complement strand
CTTTTAATTTGGTACAATCTGGATAGCCCGTTTTGTACCAAATTGTGTTTTCGTGTCAACTTTTCCGTCTAAATTTTCGTTCTGTTTTTCATTAATACCTGATGATGAATAAAAATATATTCGAAACGTTGTAAAACAAATCAATTTTTTAATTGCAAAAAAGTACTATAAATTGTGTAACGTAATTAGAGCATAATTACGTTTGAATCACAAAATAATTCTCAAAAATTTCTGAAAAAATTCAAATTCTAGAAAATTTCTAGAAGAGATAGGAATTTTTCGTCAACGCAATTATTTTTCTCATAGCCGCTTTACTTAGAAAAAATGTTCAATTAGCAAATAAAGTGTCCAAAACGCCCATAATGGTACGCCCCTTGCTTTTCTCACTGTATTTTCTAGAACAAAAAATTAAAATTTTAGAATATAAAATGTCGGATGAAAAAATATCACCTTCAACTTCTTAATGCTGCATAAGTTATGCGGAAAAATTGAAATTCCAACTGCCTCAAGCTTTCTGTAAACAACGTTCAAAGTAGAGCCACAATTGTGGCTCTGGTGCCTTGGCGGAACTTTTTTTTATATGCTCACAAGGGTTAATGGTTTTGAGATATCTAAAAAAATTACAAGTTGAAAACTTTCTTGATTGTCCCACTTGAGAATTCTAGCTCCAAAAACAAAGCAAACTTTATTTAATTGTAAACAAGTTTTTTCTTAAACAAAATGATACAAAACTCATGGCTTTACAGGTTGCCCCATTTTTTGGGCCTCGTTCCCTTACGACGCTATGCAAACTTTCACCAAGCGAGCGCTGTGATTGGCCAGTGATGAAGCACAAACAATAGCTTGTTTTTAAGAAGACAAAACAAAGCATTTCCATCGGCTGGAGTATCCATAGCGTCGTACCGAAACGAGGCCCAAAGATGGGACATCATGTATTTGATTTATATTATACAATAAGCAGAAAGTAAAACGAATAGCACGCCTACGTTTTTCTACAAATTCGTATATTTTTNCCTTACACGCCTACGCGTTTTGGTCACCAGCATTCGTTAAACTTCAAGTGGGTAGTACAAAAAACTTTTTCTGTTTTAAATTCTAATTCAACTAGAAAATTAATTTTAATCTACTCTTCTTAGCAAAATCTACTCTTCTTAGCAAAAGTATAGGGATTAACCTTAACTGGTAGACTTTTCGGGGTCGGTATTTGTACCAATTAGTGCGCGAGGACTGTAGTTTATCACATAAAATGTTGAAGTTTATGAAATTGTTAATATAATTAGTTTTAATTTTTAGAACCCGTTAACCAATCAACTCCTTTAAAACGAAATCGACCTATTTCAACCCTCGTCGACGACGGTGCTCCTGAAATTCTCCCTGTATTGACACGAACACAATCAATAAAACGAACTACGTCTCGATTTGATACAATTTATCACACTCCAAAAGCATCATCGGCAAAAATGAGATCTCAGAGTTATAGAGAAACGAAAAGCGAAATCAGCATGAGAAGACCTTTAATTAAAACCGCACCATTATCGTATTTTCGGGTTAGTTTCTTTAAGTTTGTCAACCCTGGAGGCTCCAAACAAAATATCTGTGGAGGCTCAAAAGCCCCATTTGAACGCTTATTTATGAAATATTTGAATATATTGGTAAAAAATGCCTGTCGAAACCCACCGTTTTGATACCATAGTCTACTGATTGAACTTGACTTTTCACTAATTTTTTTTCTCTGACATGTTCTTCAAAATTATCTAAGATTCATAACTATTACAAGTATTTTTTGTTTAAATTGCAAAATATTCTCTAATAAAAAAGTTGTGTTGAAATATCCTCAATTTTGAGTTAAAAGATCGAAAATATAAGGTAGCAAAAATGATTTATTTTCTTCCCCGACCGGATTTTTCATCGCCATCCCCATTTTTTGCCTATATTTTGCTCAAACTTACACAAAAAGGGATTGAAAACACACGCAAAAGCCATTATGTTTACAATCCTGGTCTTTATCGTATTTCATCATGTTTACTATGATTACTTAATGATTACTATCGGCGAAGAACCGTTAGATACCTGAATCTACCGCAAAAAAATATTTTTTTCGACATAAGAGAGATAACCCGTTGGAAAAAATAAAATTAATTCCAAATATCCTTTTCCGCGTGTTCGAATCCCACTAATGTTGTCTTAGTGATTGTCTTGAGTATGATTATAGGCAAGGGTCTTGATAATGGGACCGCTAAATTTTATCGGTGTGTAATCACTTAAGCAATCACTAAGACAATCACTTAGACAACATCAGTGGGATTCGAACACGCGCTTTAGAGATAGTAAACGTTTTTGAGATGGAGTTCCGTTGAGAAAAGGATATAGCAGAGAAACATTGTTCATATTAATAAGTAGTCAGAAGACTTTTCTAAAACTGACTTCTTCAAATTTTTGTTATAGTTGGTCATATTAAATATTTTTGAATTTCAATCGGCAAATTCTATTGAGGATTTAATAAAAAGTCTTAATAAAAGGTTTAAAATATTTTTCGGCTCAAATGAGGTTTGGAGCCTCCAAGAGCTAAGGGATAATAAAAGAGATACACGTTTCGCATTCTCGGAACAGCAGTAGTAGCGCGTTTTCTTATTTAGAAATAAAAAATCTAATTTCCAACAAAAAAAATCGGAAACTTAAAAAAATAAAGTATTTTCCTTAGTTAAAAAGTGATTGTTAGTCAAAAAAAATGAATGTTTTATCTTGTTTCTGATAAGATCGTTAATGGAAATTTTGAAAGTTTTTGGACCTTCGGAGAGGCAAAAATTTTTATCACTTTTTTTAATTCAATTAATTAAAGATCAAATATACTTAATTAAAAACTGATTTTGGTGAAATTCACACTTTGATCAACCATTTTGGTTATTCCTTGTATTGATTTGAAATTATTTTTGTCTCACTTTCAAATGATAAAAGAACTATTAATCTTTAATTAGTCTTCTGAACGTCGCCTTCCTATACCTGTCGAAATTCCGAAAGTTCCCGACATTCCAAACGAGTTTCTCAAAAAGAAATCATTTCATCCAAGATTAGTTATAGAAAGAAAAAAAGACTTTGATATGACCATAACAAGATCAAGGTCAGAAGCGCAAATTGTACCTCAAAAGTAAGAAATACAGTAGTAGAAATACAGAAGTACATTATATCCTATTCCGAGTACTGTAGATCAAAAATGCCTAGGTAAAAATACAAACCAATTACAAGGTAAAAATTACAAGGTAAAAATACAAACCAAATACAAACGAGAGTGAGACGGGCCAACCAACCAATCAAATCCCTGAATTGAACACACAATTGGTTTGTATTTTTACCTAGGCAATTTTGATCTACAGTACTCGGAATAGGATATAACAATGAGTAACCCAAAAAAGCCTCAATTTAAGTTCGTCGAAAACTGGTGATTTCGTTGATGGTGTTATTTTCAACGAAAACTGGGGCTTTTCAAAATAAAAAAAAATTTAAGGTAGAATTTTGAAATAAAAAAAATACCAAAAAAAGGACTAGAAAAAACAAACTTTCCATAACAGATTTCTCTCTACTACAATATCTCTAGTACAATATTTTTCAGTTTCAAAGTCAAAATTAGACATTTTTTGTTAACTTTACTTTGACTAATTTTATTATAAGTTCAATATCAATGGTTTAAAATAATTGTAGAAATACAGGCCAAAAACCCTCATTTTGAAACTTACTTTCTGACAACAAGGTGGATTAATTTTTTTTGTTATTTGGAACATTTTTTTTACCACTGATTCACCCTAGGAGTGTCTTTTCATATTACAAATAGTAATACTATCGATTTGACTTTGACGCCTGGTTTTCTCGGTCCGAAGTTCGGTACTACCATGCACAACTTATACCATACATTGCATTAAACATTATTAATACTTAATTTTTAGTAACAGATCGAATCAAAAATTAAGCCTTCCAACCTCAAAATCTGATCGAAAGCTGAGTTCGTATGATAATGATTCCGATACTGGTGTCAGGCAAGGGATGAATTTTTTCACCGGAACATTTCCGAAATATTATTTGTTTCTTTTTATTTTATAATTTCATACAAAAATTCATCCGATCAAAAGTTCTATGCACTCTTCCGAAACCGAGTTCCGATTTTCACCAGATCGAAATGATCGAAAAATTACACTTGTCTAAAAAGTAAAAATAAAATATCTCAGCACCGTTGCTTTTACTGACTGAACATACTAACTATACCATATCAACATGTCTTGATTCAGCCAGATAGAATTCATGGAGTAAAAATCACTGCTTAAAATTCAAAACTCAATAAATACACTGTTCATAACTTAAAAAAAAGGTTGGTAATTTCTACTTACGCCTCAGAATAATTCCAGGGCAGTTATGATAAATCTGAAGATACTCGTTTGTAGATCTAGCCTTCGTCTCACGATTCCATATCTCAAACTCGAAATTATTTCGACGTCATCAGGTACTCAGTCTTTTCAAATGCCCTTCGAATGACGTTCCTAAAAACTGATAACCCCAAAAAATATCTGTAATTCTGCATTTTCAAGCGCATACAGTATGTGTTTTTTTAACTGGCGAAATGAAAATTGTCATTTAGGTAATTACGGCCAATAAAAATGGTTACTAGGTCGATTATATTTTCAAACCCTTGACATCGGCTATGGCTTGGCATTCGAAATAAAATCCACCTAGTTACCATTTTTAATTGGCCGTAATTACCTAAATGATAAAAAAACACATACTGTATATCATATACAGTATGTACAGTGCATGTACAGTATGTGTTTTATGTCATTTAGGTAATTACCTAACTAGGTGGATTTTATTTCGAATGCCAAGCTATAGCCGATGTCAAGGGTTTGAAAATATAATCGACCTAGTTACCATTTTTTCATATACAGTATATGAATTATATTAATATATTATATTAATATGATGCAATTTTTGCACTAATTTCCGACTGATTTTTATTAAAATCTCGCTTTTACTATCTAACTGTCGCATCCAAAAAGTGCCTCGAAGTAGTGTTCTGATGATCGTGATCTTAATTTCCCAGACAATGTTGAACAATGATTATTTCTATATGGAAAATGATGCCTAGTGGGCCTTTTTTATAAAGCGTCATAACTTTGAGCCAGTGTCCAATCACATCACTCGATTTTCGACTTAATTCAAGAATGCCGCGATTTCATTGGTCACTTTCTCAAAGTTATGACGCCTGATAAAAAAGGCCCACTAGGCATCATTTTCGATATACTTTTTCGATAGTATACAGTGAATCAGAGTTTCAAGTGCCATGCATTTTTTGTTCGAATTTTAAAAAATTGAGAATACATCTCTGAAAGTTTTAGTTTAGACAAACCGCCTGATTTTAAGGGGCGTCGAAAACGAAAGTGATACGATATTCTCAATGCGATATCGAAGATAATTTTGACGTCAGAGACCTAAAGAATAGTGTCATGTGCTTGGTCAATACACAAGAGTCAATGCGTATTGACCAATCACATCACACGACTCTTTAGGCCTCTGACGTCAAAGTTCTACGGGACATGTAAGTATAATCTTCGATATAGCCACTTTCAGAGCCCTTTAAAAATGTCACTTGGCTAGTATTTAATTATTCATCCGATTTCTGAAGAATATCATAATTGAATCCGGTTCAAAATTCTCTATATTTTTCAATTTTCAAGATAAACCCTAATATGGCTCTGAAAGCGGCTATATCCAATACGATGCACGTATTCATAGAAAATCTTTTTTCCTATTATTTATTTAGCAACCAATATTTTATCTGAACTCAGGCATCGTACGAAAGTGTAATCGAGTTTTGTCCAACGATTCCCTTTTGGTCTCGAAGCTACTCGAAACGCAGACGGCATGTTTTCACTAATATTTTCAGAGACGTATTCTCATTTTTTTAAAATTAAAGACAAAAAATGCGTGGCACCTTCTAAAATAAATAAAATTACTTTCAGAAAAAAAGCGTCAAGATTGGAGAGTCTAAATTTTAATGACTAATTTTTTTGTTCTCGTCTCTGATTGGCCAGTTATTATGTGTCGTCCTCCAATCACAGACGATCGTTGAGTAACACTTTTCCCACTGACCAATCAGCGCCCCAATTAACTCCTACGCGTCTTATTACCATTCATTATTCTCGTTTTTCTAAATTTTACTCCTAAATTAGGGCTAAATAGTGAAAACAAAAAGAGAAAATATTTTTTTTTCAACTTTTCAACCCACTCAAATCGACCTCTATCGGGATAGTAACCTTTTAAAGAGGTATGATTAGCGCGTTTCATTACGAAAATGACCCAGATGACATGGAAGCGTCAATGCTCGACCAGTACACTGCGATTGAGATGCTGACCCCGACAGAAAAGTTCAAGAAATATGTCGAAAGGTCACCGAGGGTTAAAATAATTTTTATTCAGAGAGAAAAATACAAAAAAAGCTGCTGTTTTTTTTGCTAAATTTTGATATCAACTATAGTTGATTAGGTGCGCGATTTTCTGTAATTGGTTTTTTAGGATCGTATTTTTTTCAAATTTGGATTCGATAGTAATAAAATAGTCCACGGATTAACAAAAACCATATATTGGCAGATTGAGAACAAAATTCTTAATCGATCTGTAGATTTTGTTTTTAGAATTTCAGGCCAGTTGACGGATTATAGCAGGATTTTCATAATCTGTTTTCCCAAAGTTAATTTTCAGAAAAGACAGGTGATATGTAAACCTTTCGAGATCCTCTTAATTAAAAAAGTTAAAATGCAATAAATAGTTCAAAATGGGCAAAAGTTCAAATAAAGTTATAGTATCATGTAGATCTTGATCTATATTTTTAAGGATTAAAATTTAAGCAAACTGATACTTCCGCCAATCAATCGACTAAATATAATAAAATGTCTGAATTTGGATATTTGATCGACTAATTTTTTTAAGTTGGCAAAATGCAACTTGGTTATTTCTGGCTACAAATCCCTTCGAAAAATAACTTCTTTGCGAAAATTTTGACGTGAAGAGCAAAAAAATTGTTCATTTTTTTCAGTTTATTAATTACCTGATTTTCAGAGCAATTTGACCACTGATCAAAAAAGGCCTAATTATTTTTCGACCAAAATAAATTTATATTATTGATAAATGACTCCGAAATTTTTTTAAGCATTTTGAAAAATAAGGACAATATGGCAACAAGCTTTAAAGACAATATGGCAAATTCTCAGCTGTCCTTATAATTGTTATAGACCACTAGTATTTATGTCTAATATCCCAAAGAATAAAAAGAAAGATAGATTGTATGTATTACGACCTTTTTCACTATAAAAACTAGATTTCACTTTTAAATCTGTTTTAACCCTGATTCAGTCATAATGTATTTGAGCGTCAAGCTGCAGGTCGATTAATATGCGAAGCGATTGATTCGTGCGAAACTAAGGAGGAATTCCGAAGTACAATGGTTTATATATCAAGATTATCTGTAGATTTAAGGATACAAATAATGCCGAATGTTTAGAAATTATTTTCCAGTCCCTGACCTCTTCGAGCAAAATCAAACATTGAAAAAATTGTCTATCATTTAGCTTGAAATTATTTTTGAATTGAATATTTTCAAAAATTCCAAGCAAAATGATGGGGAAATACAAAAATGGTTTTTGGTTTCAACGGTCATTTTTATGCATGATTTCCTAGGACATATCAACAAATCGGCAACCGGAGGCAATATAAACTTTTGCCGGCCTACCTAACTATAAAGGCTAACTATAAAAGCTCTTCAAAATAGATGATTCCTAAGTGTTCTAAGAATACTCATAGTTTTCTGAACAAATGGAAATTACGGGGGATTAAGGGGGTGGGTGTCGCTTTTTGGTACATTTCAATCACGCCTCAGATTCAATCTAGGGCAGTTGTAAAAGAATCTGAGAGATACTTTGTTTGTAGATCTAGCTTCGGTCTACGATTACCATCTCAAATGTCACTTGTCACATCACAAGCCCACCAGCGGTGGTGAGTCTGATTCCAGGCACTAACGGTTTTTTTTAAATACTACTCTTCTTTTAGACCGCACATACAAAGTGTCTCAAATTTACACAAAAGTCAATATCATAAGAAGAAAAGAAGTGATGAGAAGGAATTTTTCGATTTTTGACTTTTTTCTTCTAAGACATCTCACTTAAACGGCGACTTTTGCAGTCTTTCGACTTAAACTCTATCTTCTTTTAGACGCAATGTTATTGAATGGAGCTGGGTTTTTCGATGTGTGTGGGTGAAATAGATATAATGCTGTGGGGTAAAAGTGAATGAAGAGGTTTTGAATAAAATTCTAGAATGGTGAATGAAAGTAGAAGCCGGAAATGAAGTTCGAAAAAATTTCGTCTGATCAGACAACAAGTCGCACCAAATTGAAGTCTGAGTATTTCACTGATCAAAAAGTTGGCTGAACCAGCTAACAAAATTTTTAACACAATCAGCGTCAACCATTCATAATTAGTCTTAACATTTGGCTTACAAATAATTTGAAATTCTAGAATTTCGATTCAGGACATTTCCGATAATTTTAATGTCATGCATCGATTTCGGTGTCATATTCACCAATAAAAATGTTCAATAATGTGGAAATACGGTTTTATCCGGGTTAAAGCAAAAAAATATTCGAATTTTTGAAAATTCTAGATTTTGTCCTAGATTGTTTCAAAAAATAATTTGCACCATGAGTTCCTTGGGGCAACTTTAGTCATAACCGTATTAATGTTCATAAATTAATATCTTATAAAGGGCTCAAAAAAAACCGACACCCCCCCTTAGGCACTTTAAGGGGTAACGACTCTGATTTAATAAAGGCCTAGAGGCCATTAAAAATGCTCCAAATTGATACGGGGTGATAATAGTGTGTACTAAGAACCCAATCATCAAAAAAAAATTCGAAATTGGTGTAATGGTCAAAAATAATTTGTGATAAACTTTTTCGCAAGATTAAGTATAGATCTACAAATTAGCATTCTCGGGTTTTCTCATGAGCTCTTAGTTTTCAGTATATTTCACCGACAAAATGTCAAATCAGAGTCGCATACCCCCTTAAGGACTCAGGTACTGTAATGGTTTTTGGGCGAAGAATATTCGAAATTGTTAAATAGTTTATTTTATTTATACAAAGTAAACATTTGTATTTGAAGTTCATTCTAGGAGTAGATTGATCATAAAATCTAGCAAGTGATAGTAAATATTAGTAAAGACAAACTTTTAAAGTTTGCACTCTCATATATGCTGAGATTGATTGAAAAGATGAAATTTTCACATCCGTTTCTATATCCAGGAATCTGATTTTCCGAGTCGCAAATCGGAAAAACGCGGCTACTGAATATATAAGAGGCTTATCTCTAGGCCCTCAGTTGTGCGTTCGCGCTTGACTCCTATTTTCAACGACCTTTTTTAATATAGGGTCTTATGAATCATTGCGGAGGTGCGAGATTTTTGTGCGTTTTGGGTTGGATTAGAATATGGAGTACCCGAAGTTACTTTTCTTGCCGTTTCTCAAATACGTGACTAACATTTATTATTGTTTAAATAATATAAATCGAGGAGGTTGAACATATTATCAATGATAAATTATTTCAGAGTTGCACCTAAGTGGTGTCAAAATTTGGCTTGCATGATGCATCATCTGTTCTTTAGCGCAAAAGATTTCGAGCAAAGCTTCGTTTAATTTTATCGCACACCTGAAAAATATGTTTTGTCTTTAGTCTATAAAATAATCGTTATCGGTAACAAAATTTTATTTATTGTGAAAAATTTCAAAAAAAAAGGACAAAACGAAAAAGTTGACTGTGAACTTATAGACAAATGACAGCATTTTTTTGAAATCTCAAATTTGTTTTATATTAGTCGGCAATTACAAAACATTATAATTAAAACAATAATATTTCAACGTTTCGCTTTTATTAGCATCTTCAGGAGTGTGGTTTTAAAAAATTACAAAACATATGTCTAAGAAAGGGATCTCCAGTCCCTCAGATTTACGACCGAGTTTGACCAATAAGGGCGTTAAAAATAAGGGTTAAACGCGAACTCGAAGGACTGTAGATCAGTGTTCTAAAACGGGATGAGGTTTTGGGATAGTTGTTTGGTTCTCAAAATAATTTTTGTCATGGTTCACATAATAAATTCCCGGTCCCGACCAACTTTAAAAAATGCCTTAGGCTAAAATATAATTATTAGTTCTATTTTCTAGAGAATATTTTAATTGGATCCCATTTGAAATTCTCTATTTTTTACAATTACGATGGTAAAGCCTATGAGTGTTCTGAAAGCGACTATATCAGATTTTGTACAACGTTCCACTTTTGGTTTCAACGCCACTTGAAACTCAGGCGGTAATAGAAAATTTCAATCTCGACCCGAGTTGCGTGATTTTGATCCCGACTCGGAATCCCGTTTCAGAACACTGCTGTAGATCCCCTTATTGGATATATTGATTTGAATATTTCGGCGACAATCTTTAATTTTTGTTTTTTTCATTTTGTATCCCATAAAAGACCCAGAACCAACTGTCCGAGTAGAATTAATGGACAAAATTCCTGAATTAGCACGAATCTGTATCGAAAGAAGTGAACAATTATCCCTTTCAAGTTCCCTAGTTGAAGAAGAAATCCTGCCCTTGGTGATTAACTATCTTGAAGATTTAACAAATACCGTCCGAAAAACTGCTCAAAATTCGCTGGTGTCGATTCTAGAATTTTTCTCGCCCGAAGTTTGTCATAAAAAAATCTTGCCTAATATTATGGCTCTGGCCGAGAAACAAAATGATGACTATAGAACGGAAGCGGTCACTTTATTGGCGAAACTTTCGCCTCTTTTAGGTACACTTAAAAATATAAGAAATAACTTTAATTATAAAACGGTTCGATAGAAAAATGTATACAGGGGGTGGCTCGATATCGCCGAATGAGCCAATATCGCCAAAAATTGCGTGGGCGTTTGAAGTTTTTATTACAAATTGCTTTGAGAACGTCATGAATTCATATTTCAAGATTGAATTTCTAAAATCTACTTTCTTGATTTTTTTGTTGATTGCGCTTGGTGGAGTACTGAATTCTACACATTTTGGTATTTGACTTCATTTAAACTATTGTAAAAATCCTTATACAATTAAAAAACTTTTCAAACTATGACGTCATTTTGAACGCCCACGCGTTTTTCAATTTTGACGAAAAATTTTATTTCTGTCCCCATATCGCCGAAAGTGCCCAATATCGCCAAAATTTTTTGGCAAAAAACTTTCAGCGATATTTGGCATCCCCCTGTAAATGAGTTTGACTTTAAATACACGATAACAAGAGTTCTAGATCATGAAATTCAAAACATGTTGCAGGATCAGATGACTTAAATTGAATTCTTCATACTGATATAAACTTTATTTTACTGTGTCCATCAATCAGAATATAAATTTGGTATACTGTATATTATGTACACTATTAAATTTTCTGAATCCTGTTTTTTCAGGATGTCATTGTATTTTTTGAAATTATGGTGGATTTATATCTGACGATGTCGCGACATGTCGTGTGAAGTTCACTGAATTTTTAGTTCTAGAAGTTTTCTTTTAGGCTGTTCAAAATTCAGAATACGTTTTATACATTTTACTATCGACCCTTATAAAACTTTACAATCAATACGGCTATTACAGAATTTTATAAAAGTTAACGGACTTATATCGCGAGTTCAAAAGATTATCCTATTCACATTATTTCCAAAGAACTTAATATGGAGATTACTAACAAAACATTGTTCGAATACTAAGATCATCATTTTTATTTTGACATTCCATGAAAAAAAACTCAGAAGTTTGATCAAAAAATGTCATTTTTCATTATACCGTTGATTTTTCACTCCGTTTCTGAAAGTGTTTTGTTCTTTATAGTATATCTATTCAAATTTGTATTTCCGGAGTAAATTGAGAAGATTCGCCTTCTAAAATAACACAAAGGCGGCGTACATAAAAACCGGTCCGTTTAAACGTAACGGACAGTATGAATTGCCAAAGTTTACATTAACATTAAAATCTTTTTTTATGCTTGACATTTTTTTCTGAAACACATTCGTCATTTCTGGAAAAATAGTCATATTCTTCGAAAATTTCCCACAAGTGTTCCAAAAATAAATCAGAGGGGCCAAGTTACCATTTTTTATTGGCGGGAATTTACGATAATTTTGGAATTTTTGGCCATAATTTAACTTTTCAAGCCACTTGTCACTGAACAGCCGTTTTTTTTCCATTTCCGATTTTTAACCGATAATTTTTGATGTTTTTTTTTGTCAAAAATCGAAAAATGGCTCTGCAGTGGCATGTTGTCTTGAAATTTGTATGCTGGCCCGAAATGTCATAAATATCGTACATGTACTGTATGTGTCAATTATGAGCTATCTCACCGACATAAAATAACCTTT
Organism: Oikopleura vanhoeffeni; assembly: GCA_004367855.1. NCBI lineage: Eukaryota > Metazoa > Chordata > Appendicularia > Copelata > Oikopleuridae > Oikopleura > Oikopleura vanhoeffeni. The sequence continues at coordinate 56,917 of SCLH01000056.1, read as the reverse complement.
TAAAATCGAAAGTACATAGTATCTACTACGTACGGTATGTAACATACCTTATCCTTATGGCCTATTTACTGTTTTTATTCTGTTTCCTTTATTTTTTCCCAGAAACAGATAATTTCACTCATATAATTCATTTAAATTCAGTGTTATTTCATTTGATTATACTTTTAATTGATGATAAAATATATTTTTAGGAGAGGAAATCACACGGAAAGAAGTGCTTCCAATTTATATAAAATCATGTAACGATGAATTATTCCATGTGCGAAAAGTGTCGGCAACTCACGCACCAGACATTGGCAGAGTAATCGGAAAGGAAGAAACTGAATTACATATTGTCCCACATTTTGCAAAACTTGCAGAAGATGTCGTCTGGGGCGTCAGAAAGGAAAATTTAAAAAATATTTTTATTCATGACATAAATTACAGCGCTGAACAGTACTATTTAAAATATAAAAAATGCGGTTCTATATTTAACGAAACATTTTTTTATAAGGAATTCAATTTCAGATCACTAGAAGTTTTTGATATAATTCTCGCGTGAGAGCAATTTCTCAGACCTTTAATTTGGCAATTTGTCGTTCAATTTGACAATTTTTTGACCTTCAAATTTGTATTGAATGTTTTTTTAGCTTAAAAAAAAATTGCCATTAAATTCCGTATTATTCACCAATTATTGGGAGTATAATTACAGCCCGTTGTACAAAATCTGATATAGTCGCTTTCAGAGCTCTCATAGCCTTGACCTTCCTAATTGAAAAAAATTGACGATTTCAAATGGGATCCAATAAAACTAATTTCTAGAAAAAGGACTGATAATTATATTATAGGCTATAGGATAATTAATAGATTATTTTAGATAATTAATTATAGCCTAAGGTGTTATTTTTTTTAGATTGGACACTAATCTATTTACAATATTTTGAACAAACGGTGATGGCAACCTGAAATTTTTTTTTTCGAGCTAGTATATTTAAGCAGTATCTAGCCTTACGGAATTGTGTTTTTTGAAATTCGGATTATTTTAGGGATTTTGAGTATCAAATGAGAAATACTGAGCTGGATTGGCTGACGAGAGCCGACTAAACGAATATTCCAGCATGATTGATAGGCTTAGGCAATTCGCCTACGCAAAAGAAGAACGAACACCAAAATAATTGATGTTTCTAGTTTATAAAATAATCATAATTTTTATTTTTTCAAAATAAGAAATAAAGATAAGAGTCTAATTTAATATATTATCTATTTTGAACTCACGTGATTAAACTATGGTCTGTAAACTTGATTTTTGTTTTCGCCAATTAATCTTAACCACTTAAAATCCAAAATAATAAAGGAATAATCCGAATTTAAAAAAAATCCGTAACAAGTCCATTATCTTTAATATACTAAGCCCAAAATAAAATATAACGGTTTGCTATCACCGTTTGTTCACAGAATTGTTCTCCAATCGAAATTAAACTACCTTTAGGTCTTAAAGACATTTTTTAACGTTCCACTTTGCCACAAATTCCGTAGCGTGTTATAGTAAAATATAGAGGAAACGTGGCCCAGTTCGAACTGGCCAAGAAAAATTTTCAAGTTTGCCGATCCCAGTTTTAAAAGTCCCTTTTATTCCCTTGGGATACGGTATACCATTTTGATTTCGTTCAAACTAAGAAGATTTTCATACGATGTTTTTTTTTCTGAAGTAGCACAAAATCTTTGGAATTTTATTTGAAAGTGAAATCGAATTTTATAGATGTTGTATTTAAAATTTGTAAAATAGGTTTTCTTGCTTCAATTTTTTTAAATTTAACTCCAGGCCTGTGCAGATTCCTTTGCTGCTTTAGCTGACACTGTTTCGGAAGAATCTAGAATAAATACACTATCTCCACTTTTTGTAGAATTATTAAATGATGATTCGCGATGGGTCAGATTGAGGTGAGTTTCAATGATATTATTGATCTATTAAAAGGTTACAGTCCCTGCTCACTAAAAGTGCCAAAAAAATTGGGGCGGGGGTGAGAGGTCGTTGTCGTTAGAAAGGTGTAAAACTGAGATTTTTGTTGTCGAATTCCTAGAAAACTACACATAATACGACGAAAGTTTTTTCTGTTATTTAAATTATCTGAATAAAAATCTCAAACTTTGAAAGAGAGTCATAGATGGACCGACCAATCAGAAACGACCATTTAAAACTGATACAAAATTTCTCATGAAAATCCATCAACTCAATGAGTTTTGAACAAAGTATGAAAATTATTTTACATAAAATTTTATAGATTATTTTTAAGATGTTTTCTTGTCTAAAAATATGGGCAAAAATAAGTTGGGTAGTTGTTTTTTAATAGGGCCCACCCTACTCAGTCATTTTTCTGGAAGATCATATCAGATATCAACAAACGGTTTTCTGCTATGTGTAGCCAAGTAAATTTGTGGCGATCAAAACTTTTTGTTTTTCTCTCCTTCAACCGGTCGACCGGTAATCAACCTTTGAAATAACCGGGTTTTCAGAGGCAAATAAGGATAATTTTCGAAAAAAAAAATTTCATAAATAAATTGATTAAAATGTTGTTCTTTGCACGTTTATGTTAATCAATTACCACCTATCAACCGATTATTATCCAGAATACATACATTTCCATTGATATAAACAAACAAAAAATGAGCTGACTGAGATTCGACCCTATCGACTTCCGGTTTAGCACATCATTTACCAGTGAACCGGTTGACCAGGAATAAAACAAAACAATTTCTTGGCTACACATAGCAGAAAACCGTTTATTGATATCTGTTATGGTCTTCAAGAAAAATAACTGAGTAGGGTGGGCCCTATTAAAAAAAACTACCTTGATCAACAGTCTTTTAATTCTTATTGGTCATTCGAAAAGTTTTTTTATCGCGATTTATAAATATTAAGTCTGATTTTTATCATTTTCGTCAACTTTTTGAGATTTCTGGGAAGCCCCACCTTCCCAAAATTTAATGCTTGCGGATTACAACCTATTCGTAGAAACTCAAATGATATTTAAAACTTGTTTTTTTTAACGTATATTATAATAATTAATTATTCTAAAGGCCAAACGGTCGAATTTGACCCCGTCGATGTCATGTTAAAAAGTGACAAAAATATATTATTAGCGCATACCAAGAACTGGGGAAATTTATCGCCTCCTTTATCCGTAATGTAAATGACACAGGAGAATCTTTCGAAGAAGAAAAAGAATATAATTTAGCCACTTTCTGGAAGAGCGATTTGCCAGATATCGATTTTGACAATTTCACATTAGATGACGAAACGGAGGAAGAACTACAAAAAATTAATACCACAAATTCAAGGTAAAAATTATACGCTAGTTCGAGTAGGTGCGTAACTTTTTTCCGTCAGTCGATTTTTCTGAAACATTTAAATGTAAACCGAAATCTGAATGTTACCTTTCGCAAAAAATTTTTTCTAAATAAATCAAGATCACTGCTTTATATCGAAAATTATCCCGGCGCACCCAATCTATCTTTTTATTATCCAAAAAAAAAAATAGAAACGGGCTATTTTTGTGGAGAGAAAAACATTAAGTAATCGTCAAAGGTGGTATCCGAGAGTCAATGAGTTGATACCTGTCAGTTATTTTTATTTCGGCCATCCAATATATATCGAAAATCCTGCCTAGTCGTCGATTTATCTGGAGCGTCATAACTTTGATAAAGTGGCCAATTAAATTGCGGATTCTTGAATGAGTCGACAATCGGGTTGTGATTGACACTGGTCAAAGTTATGTGCGCTCGAGATAAATCGACGACTAGGCAGGATCTTCGATATTGACAAAACGACACCCTTTAAAAATGTATGAAAGTAAATTTTTCAAAAGATTATTCATAAGGGGTATCTGTTCTGAAGAGAACCAGACTATATGGATTATTATGCCCGGTTCACTTTTAAAAACTTATTTCCCTATTCTTTTAACAGGCAAATACGTTTTTAAAGTGACCCGGGCATAATAATGGATATAGCGACAAACGTTTTTTTGCCCCTAAATCTTGACCAAATTTGTAATGGTGAAAATTTTTCTTTTTTTCGGTAATTTTGAGCAATTTCCATGACTGATTTCCGTTCACGTGATCAACCTAGAAATCCAAAAAAAAATTCTACTGTATATGTTTTTCCAAGGTTTCACATGCAAACAACCATTTGTCGCTTTCTTGTCTAGTTCTCCCAGTCGAAATCACAGTGGGACATTCTAAAAAACGACCTACAATAGAACTTTTTTAATAACTTCTAGATAAATGTCTACAATTATATGGTAACACGTCTTTACATGAGTGCCAGTATTTAATCTGTATTTTTGACACCTATTTTATACTAACAATCTTAAACCATTTTTTAATAGTGAAGAAACCTCGGAACCTGAGGAAAAACCTCACTGTCTAGAGTCTATCGCCTCTGGTGATGCTGGTGACGGTACCACAACTATATTAGTTGAAAGGTTAAAGGACCAACTAGTGTTTGATGACGACGAAGATGAAGTTCCAAAAAATTATGCCCAAGATAACTATGACCAAGGTAAATACAGCCACACTTACAATTAACAAGATTTGACTGAGGTCATTTATAATTTAGGTCGTACGATTTTAGATGTGATTTTTGGCAAAACCATGATAAAAACCCAAATTTTTATTTTTTGCATTTAGATCTGTCAACGGTAGCAAATTCGATAACATTCGCTGATTTTTTTATTTCAAATTATTTTGAGTATTTTTCCAAGAATTTCTCAAATTCCTCATTTTGGAATTTTCATCGATCCATATCATAAATTAAAAACGAGCTGAAATCTTAGCAGGATTTTCAAAAAAACTGAGGGATTTTAATTTTTGCATCTTTTGGTCATTTCACGAAAATCAAGTTTTTCAGCTATTTTATGCAAGTTTTAAAAACAATTGAAATACTCTTTAGAATACCATGCTTATGATTAAATCATGATTTAGAGTCCTTCTCGCGAAATGGAATTTTATAATTTTCGGTTGGAAATTTCCAAAAAATCCCTTTAAAATTCAAAAATAATTTGAAATTTAAAAATCATCGAATTATACCGAATTTGCAAGCGTTTTCAGATACAACTGCGAAAATTTGGCTCTTTATCACGTTTTTGCCAAAAATCACATCTAAAATCGTACGACAAAAAATATATATGACCTAATAGATTTTAACCAAAAGTGTTCAGTTTTGTACAGCCTCAGGCGAAATTTTTTTGGTTTACCTCACTTTTTTCTGTCACCGCATCTAAACTTTTCTAGAATAAAATTGTTTATGATAATAAAAAGCCAATCAATTGGTGCAGAAAAGAACAAAAAGTGAGGCAAATCCAAAAAAACTCAATCTGCATGTTTTCTAGATGGCAGTTGAACGTAAAATTGATAAAAAAGTGAAAACAAATCTGAATGTTTTTTATCTTTTTACTTATTTTAAATATCACTAACAAGCTCATTAAGGGGGTTCTGTATGTAAATTGCTGGGTATTTGTAACCACTTTTTAACAGTCTGTAATTTGTGATCCAAATGATCAAACGTGAAGATAAAAAAAAATGTTGTTTTGTAAACACTTTTCATTGTTTTTATAAATCCAAAATTATTTTCAAATTAGTAACAAATTCGTTAAGCGTAATACGAAAACGAGTTTGAAAATGCACAATTTTTGCTCAGCAGGATATAACTCAAGTAGGTATTATACAAATCAGTTGAAAATTTCTAAATAACACGGAAACATAACAGTCAACCAAACGTTGGATGAGAAATAATGAGTTTACGTTCAGGTGGTTCGTAAAAATGATATAACTGAATTTCGTAAACAGTTTATATCTCTCTTATATATTATGAAAAATACTTCTTATGAAAGCGAAAATATTAAGCAAATATAATGCTACCAAACGTTGGCATGGAATTTGTGTCAATTTGCATTGATTTTGACTGATCAAACAAACCGCGCGCACCGCTATAGCGCGCTACTCCTTTGATAAGCGAAGTGTTATTATCATAACAATTAAAAAGAAAGTCTTATTTCTTTCAATAATGCAGATAAAAGTTTTTAAACATATGTTTCATGATCAATTTTTTACGGGGAGTTCGATTTTGACATTTTTAAATTATTTAAAGTACGAATTACTAAAAAAGCTAATTTTTCTGACAAATAGTCATATTTCGGATAGAAGATCTATAAATAGATTACGGGGTCGAAATAAAGCATTTTAATAGGTTGCAATCGATTCCTAAGCCCCGATTTACCTGGGTCTGATATTTTGTTTGTTCAATTTATCAGATAGAGAAAGTTGACTTGTGCAAGCAAATCTACATGCAGAACCCCCTTAATGTCACGGTTTAAGTTAAACCGTTTAACACGACAAAAACTGGTTATAATCATTTTTTTTATATTTTTTAATTTCACTCATTTGAACTAACAATTTTCGTGCCTGGTGTATACTAAAAGACCGGTCATTGGGAATTTTGCGATTTTCAAGATGGTTTCAGCAATTTATTATATTTTCGCTATTATGTAAAAAAATATAATCCAAGAAAATACGCGGAATTTTCCATATATCTGCCAATATGGTTTCATGGGGTTTTCAAATACGAGAAAGCCGTAATCTTCTAGTAGCTCCTATACAAAAACCACCATAGTATGTTTAAGGGGATTGTGGGTGCTTCCAGCAATGTGCTGGGGAGAAATAAGCCCTTTTTAAAACTCAAATATATTTTGTGAGAATTAAGTGGACATCTATGTTTTCAATTGCACATTGTACTTCGTAACCTTGAAATGTATACAATTGATAAATTTCTAGAAAATATTTAAAAACCAACCGCTAAATGCATAAAACCTAATTGCTGCTTTTTCTCTTCATTGAAGTTTAACTTCATATCCACGTATCCGAAAATTACATAATGCCGATATTATTTGTCAGAAAAACACTACAATGTAGCCTGAGAAAAATTTTAAATTCATCTTAATTCGCCGAGAATTTATTTTGAAAATGCATTGCTATAGTTAAATATAGGCAAAATGTACATTATTTTACAAAAAAAAGTTTAACTCACGAACGGTACATGCGATTTCTTTTCNGATACAGATCACGGAAACGGTATGATGTCAATCTTTAAATCGCGAGCTTTTTTTGATCCGGCGACTGACAATTCTAGAAACGCCAAATAACCGACAATTTTTTCAAACAATTTCAGACTTCAAAATCTATCTACTCCGAGCATATATTGCAAAATGGCTCAATTTTTATCAAGACACCTCAGAAACAATATGTAAGGATAATCACGATTTTTTTTTGCAATTTACAGCTAAAACATCGAAATAATTTTTTTTGGTCAATTTTCGAACAAAAAAGTACTTCGATTTTTCCAAAAGTAGACTCAAAAGAAAGCCAGTGAAACAACTGGTGAGAAAGTTGGCTTATGTCAAGACGATATTTTTGAAGTTTGAGTGGTGGCAAATTTAAGCAAAACTTTATTTTTTTAAAAAAAAATACTTAGATACAATTGAGAAATTTTTTTTGATGCTTGGGTTCGTAGTACACTTAATTATCAACCCTGTATCAAATTGAGGCATGTTCAATGCCTCTAAGGCCTTTATTAAGGAGTAACCGACGGACGCTATATCTCGGAACTCAGACATGAGAAAAAGTTCAATTTTTGCTGCATTCTTTATTTTTGATATCGATTTCATTCCAAAAAAATTAAAAAAAAAAATTTTCGATTAAAAAATTCATAAAATTCGTCTTTTTAACGAAGTCCTTATTTTTCATTTCACTTCACTGCTCTTTGAAAGTATTATCCGGTTGAATCTAATTTTTGCCTGCACAATTTTGCCTGTGAATTCAATCTGGAATGTAGAAATAAAAAAAGTTTTTTTTTTTCGAAAAAAATTTTTTCAAACCTTTTCCTTAGATTCAATAAAATAGGGGTAACCGACGGACGCTATATCTCTGGAACTCTCAGACTATGAAGGAAAAAGACATTAATTTTGCTGCATTCTCATTTTTTGAATATCGGATTTCTTGCGCGAAAAATTTAAAAAAAAATTTAGAGACTATAAAAAAAAATTCATAAAATTTCCGTTCATTTTTAAACGAATATTACTTATTCATTAACTGTTACGTTTTTAAAGTAATTAATCGCCGTTTTGAAATTTAAATTTTGCTTGCAACATTTGTCCAGTTCCGTGTGATTCAATATGGTCTTGTTTGAATAAAAAAAAATTTCGAAAAAAAAATTTCAATTGATTGACCTTTTTACTAGTCATTATTTTCAATTCACTCACTGGTATACTTAGTCAAGTAATGATCCGTAGAATATATTATTGATACTTAATTTTTTTGGATTGCACCAATTTCATGCTAATAGAGTCATTCAATAGAATAATACATTAACAAAAAGTATTTCACGCTAAAATATTGATATTTTTTACTTATCAAAATTCAACAAAATGTTGAATTAGTTTCATTTTATTGATTGAATACGATCATCCAAGGACAATTTTCATTATGTTTTTGCAAAGAACCTAGGGATTATAAAAATCTGAAAAACAAATTTTATTAAAAAACAAATATTTGAAAATATTTATTTCAATGTGCTTTTTTTAAACTTAACCGTTTGAGCTTTAAATTGTGCCGAAATTATTCAAGGGGAAGACAACAAGTATCTTCAAAACACCCATTTTTTGGAAACGTTTTTTACATGAAAAACAATTGTATTAGACAAAATTTCAAAAATTTCTAGAGCTCCATCTAAGTTCCGGAATTTTTGATAAATTTAGCATTACTACCAGCAAAAGTGAAAAAAATTGATTGTCACCTCGAAACAATCATATTTCTTTAATGAAAACGGCCCAAAAATTGAATTTTTGACCGGTAGTACGACCGGCTCACGATCATACAAAAAATTCCGGTTACTTTTTAGAAAAATTCAGACAAATAGTTCACGTAAGTGTCACAAGGAGAAATCACTGGAATTTTATTCAGCTCCTGACAGACGTTTTGAAAATCACGTAAATGGCGTCGGTTTACTGGCCTTAATCAGGTCGTCTACTCCCTTACGAACGGTCTATATTTGGCTTAATTTTTATTTTTGAAATGCTACAGCTCGAGTTTTTTTTGATTGCTACATATTTTCTTATAGTAAAGACAGTCTGAAATTTTACTAATCTTTTGGCTTAAATTTTGACTTGTAGAAGAAGAAAGTGTTATTAAAAAAACCTCAGGCTGCTACATTTATGGTGAGGTATTCGCGTTTATAATGCAATTATAAAAAATCATTGCTAACATCATTTATGAAGCAGTTTCAAGAATAATCCGAATTTAACAACAATACCTTTCCAATTTCAGGCGAAACTACCTTTAAAATGGGGGGGGGGGCGAAAAATACTTACCGCTCAGTTTCTACTGACATTTTCATTGAAAAATTAAAATTCGTTAATTAATTATTTTGGCGATGTTGAGTAAACTCGAATCAAACTTTGTTGTACTCTCTAAAGACATCTCAATCTAAATTCATTTCGCGATCATTATAATCATCTTCTGATTTCAGAGTTCGGCCTATAATCTTGGTCGCGTTTTACATATTGACATCTCTGCGAATGAGTCTTGCTGCCGAATAAGGGTCATTCCTTCACCTGACTCATCTTTTAGGTAAGGCCTGTTAGAGGCGTTGGAGATCTAATGTATATGATTAAGGACCATCTGAAATAGAAAAAAATGCTAAATTAAAGTTGATCGGATCGATAGCAGGTGCAAATAACAAATAAACTGAATGCCTAAAATAATTTGAAATAAACATTAAATAAGAGAAAAGTTCGATTTTAAGGGGGTAATGCAAAACACCAAAATTCATTTTTCGATCCATTTTATCAAAAACATGAAGAAATAGTAATGTGACCAAAAGCTCTGATCAAAATAGAAATGTACATGTTACTATTTACGTTATGTTTCTAAAAATATGTGAGTACGTCCATCCATTTTCTAGCGCCGGTAAATTTGGAAAAAACACTGATATTACTTTTACATAGGGAACGGCCTAGAGTAAGACGGCTTTGGGTCAAAAAATGCATAGCATGCATTTATAACCAGTGCTTTAACAATTCAAAATTAATCCGCCTTAAAACAATTTATTTTGACGTAAACGGACAGTTTGAATCGCCAAAGTGGCGCTTTTAAATGGATCCCTCGGCATGACTTTTTTGACCTGGAACCCGATTCTACTAGGTCGCTCCATTTAATGGGGATTGTGCGGATTGCAGTAGTTATTATTCGACTATATTTTACTAAAGATAAATCGAGAATGATTTATGAAAAGTAAAACAGAAATCGCACTGTACAGTTTCGTGAGTTAAACTTATTTTTATGTAAAAAATAATGTACATTTTGCCTATATTTGGCCAACACTAATATAGCAATGCATTTTCAAAAATAAATTCTCGGCCGAATATAAGATGAATTTAAATTTCTCAGCTACATTGTAGGTTTTTCCTGACAAATAATATCAGAGCATTATGTATTTTCAGGAAATACGTGAGTATGAAGTTAATACTTCAATGAAGAGAACAGAAAAAAGCAGCAATTAAGGCTTTAATGCATATTACAGCGGTTGGTTTTTAAAATATTTTCTAAAATTTATCAATTGTAAATACATTTCAAAGGTTATAGCGAAGTACAATGTGCAATTGAAAACATAGATGTCCACTTAATTTCTCACAAAAATATATTTGAGTTTTAAAAAGGGCCTTCTTCTAAGGAGCAAAAATCTTAACAATTATAATATTAAAATATTTTCATTTAGGGTTATTTTTTGCGGTGATTATTATTCTTCGTAATTTGAGACTAGAATTAGTTATTCGATAGTAATAAACTTTTTTTTGCTTGCAATCAATTTCTCGTGTGCTAAATGATCGGATACAAGAAAAATAATACCGAATTTGAGACCGTGGTCGAAAATAACTACTGCACCCACAATCCCCTTAAATGGACGACCTAGTAGAACGGGTTCAGGTCAAAAAGTCATGCGAGGATGCATTTAAACCGCCACTTTGGCGATTCAAACTGTCCGTTACGTACAAAAAAATTGTTTTAAGCGGATAATTTGAATTGTTAAAGCACTGGTTTAAATGCATGCTATGCATTTTTTGACCCAAAGCCGTCTTACTAGGCCGTTCCCTATGTAAAAGTATACAGTTGTTTTTTCCAAATTTACCGGCGCTTAGAAAATGGATGGACGACTCACTATTATTTTTATAAACATAACGTAAATAGTAACATGTACATTTTCTATTTTGATCAGAGCTTTTGGTCACATTACTATTTCTTCAGTTTTTGATAAAAATGATCGATAAAATAGAATTTTGGTGTTTTTGCATTACCCCTTAAAATGAAACTTTTTCTCTTAATTTAAATTTTTATTTCAAAATTTTAGCATCAGTTTATTTGTATTTTGCATGCTTCATCCGATCACTTTAATTTAGCATTTTTTTCTATTTCAGATGGGTCCTTAATCAATTACTTTTTAAATATAGAATCTCCAACGCCTTCTAACAGGCCTCCTAAAGATGAGTCAGGTGAAGGAAATGACCCTTATTCGGAAGACAAAATCGAAGAAGAAGTCAAAATATCAATAACGGACCAAGATAAGGCCGAACTTGAAAATCAAGAAGATGATTATAATGACGGAAATGAATTTAATATGTCTTTAGAGGTACACAAAGTTTGATCGGTTACTCAAATCGCCAAATAATATTACGAATTTAATTTTCAATAAAATGTCAGTAAAAACTGGCGAAAGTATTTTTCGCCCCCCCCCCCATTTTTAAAGGGTAGTTTCCCTGAAATTGGAAAGGTAATTTGTGTTAATTCGGATTATTCTTGAAAATGCTTCATAAATGATTTTAGCATTGATTTTTTATAATTGCATTATAAACGCGAATACCTTCACCATAAATGTACAGCCTGAGTTTTTTAATTAACACTTTTCTTCTACAGTCAAAATTTAAGCCAAAAGATAGTAAATTCAGACTGTCTTTACTAGAAGAAAAAATGTAGCAATCAAAAAAAAACTCGAGCTGTAGCATTTCGAAAAAATAAAATTAAGCCAAATTAGCTGTCGTAAGGGAGTATGCGACTCTGATTAAGGCAGTAACCGACGCCATTTAGTGATTTTCAAACGTCTGTCAGGAGCTGAATAAAATTCAGTGATTTCCTCCTTTTGTGACACTTTACGTAACTTAAATCATTGTCTGAATTTTTCAAAAAAGTAACCGGAATTTTTTGTATGATCGTGACGCGGTCGTACTACCGGTCAAAAATTCAATTTTTGGGCCGTTTTCATTAAAGAAATATGATTGTTTCGAGGTGAACAATCGAATTTTTTTCAACTTTTTGCTGTAGTAAATGCTAAATTTTCAAAAATTCCGGAATTAAGATGGAGCCTAGAAATTTTGAAATTTTGTCTAATCAATTGTTTTTCATGTAAAAAACGTTTCCAAAAAATGGGTGTTTTGAAGATAACTGTACTGTTTGCCCTTGGATTAATTTCGAGCACAATTAAGCTCAAAACGCGTTAGTTAAAAAAGCACATTGAAATAAATATTTTTTCAAATATTTGTTTTTTAATAAAATTTGTTTTTCAGATTTATAATCCCTAGGTTCTTTTGCGAAAAACATATGAAAATTGTCTTGGATGCATCGTATTCAATCAATAAAATTGAACTAATTTCAACATTTTGTTGAATTTGACTAAGTAAAAAAATCAATATTTTAGCGTGAAATTACTTTTTGTTTAATGTATTAATTCTATTGAATGACTATTTGATGAAATTGGTGCAATCCAAAAAAGATTAGTTCTAAAATAATTCTAAGCGTGAATCATTACGTTGACTAAGATAGACAGTGAGTGAATGAAAATAATGACTGTATAAAAGTAAGTAATCATTTTTGAAATTTTTTTCGAAAATAATTTTTTTTATTCAAACATACCATATTGAAGTTCACATTAGTGGACTCAAAATTCAAGGCAAAATTTAAATTTCAACGCGATAATTACTTTAAAGATACTGTAAAGTGAAGTGAAATAATAATATTCTGTTCGTAAAAAATGAACGAAATTTTATGAAATTTTTTTTATAATTGTTCTAAATTTTTTTTTAATGTTTTTCGGCAGAAAATCGATATCAAAAAATGAGAATGCAGGTCATACAAAAGTTTTTTCTCATGTCTAGAGTTCGCGGAAGATATAGCGTCCGTCGGTTACCCCTATTTTATTGAATCTAAGGAAAAGGTTTGAAAAAATTTTTTTCGAAAAAAAAAAACTTTTTTTATTTCTACATTCCAGATTGAATTCACAGGCAAAATTGTGCAGGCAAAAATTAGATTCAACCGGATAATACTTTCAAAGAGCAGTGAAGTGAAATGAAAAATAAGGACTTCGTTAAAAAGACGAATTTTATGAATTTTTTAATCGAAAATTTTTTTTTTTAATTTTTTTGGAATGAAATCGATATCAAAAATAAAGAATGCAGCAAAAATTGAACTTTTTCTCATGTCTGAGTTCCGAGATATAGCGTCCGTCGGTTACTCCCTTAAATAAAGGCCTTAGAGGCATTGAACATGCCTCAAATTGATACAGGGTGATAATTAAGTGTACTACGAACCCAAGCATCAAAAAAAATTTCTCAATTTTTCTAAGTATTTTTTAAAAAATAAAGTTTGCTTAAATTTGACCACTCAAACTTCAAAATATCGTCTTGACATAAGCCAACTTTCTCACCAGTGTTTCACTGGCTTTCTTTTGAGTCTACTTTAGAAAAAATCGAAGTACTTTTTTGTTCGAAAATGACCAAAAAATAATATTTCGAGTTTTAGCTGTAAATTGCAAAAAAAAATCGTGATTATCTCTTACATATGTTCTGAGGTGTACTTGATAAAAATTTGAGCCATTTTGCAAATATATGCTCGGAAGAGATAGAATTTTGAAGTCGAAATTGTTTGAAAAATTGTCGGTTATTTGGCGATTCTAGAATTGTCAGTCGCCGGATCAAAAAAAGCTGCGCGATTTAAAGATTGCATCATACCGTTCCGTGATCTGTTGAAAATTTGAGCTCATTTGATATATCGTTGGGAGAGATAGATTTGCAGTTTGGAAAAGGTCCTCTTGTTACGATACTGTATTCTAATTGGGTGTAATGGTCAGAAAATAATTGTGATGCACTTTTTCGCAAGTTAAGGATAGATTACAACTTAGCATTTTCGGTTTTTTTTCATGAGCTCTTAGTTTTCAGTATATTTCACCAAGAAAATGTCAAATCATAGTCGCATACCCCCTTAAGACGGCTAAATGGTAAACCATTTCATGAAAACTACGCCCTTTAAAAATGCAAAAAGAAAATACCGCTGCCGGAAATCAGCCGAATTTTTAACTTTAATAAATTTTAGTTTATAAACTTTTTTTTCATTAATCGTTGTTATTTCTATTGTCGGTTTTAAATTAAATTCCGGCAAATTTGAGAAAACCTACATATTCAAATTTTAAATTGTTTGCAATTTGAAAGGTGTCAAATTACAAAGCCCTGCAAAAGTATAAATTTTTATTTTAGCGCTTATCTCACTCATCGTTTTTATCTGTCAAATCGGACAAATCAGACGAAAATATCTCAGAACCAAAATTAGAACCTCAAGATGTTATTCCAGAAATTTTATTAAAATATTATTTATCCGTAAGTTACACTTAAAATGTTTTTGATAATTTATATTACATTTTTCAGATGACAATTCCAAAACGCCAAACTGAATTCCACGATAGTGAACTAGCTCGTCATTGCGCATTTTCGATACCCGGCGTCGCTTTAACATTAGGGAGACAAAATTGGAAATGTTTACGAGGAATTTATACGGTAATTAGATATTTATTTGGTGGAATATACATTATTATAATAATACATATGTATTATTGACTATAAGATTCCAATTTGTTGTATAAAAAATCACTTAACCCTCCAAGGCATAAAGGCTTTTTTGAGCGTTTATTACGGGAAAAGTAAAAGTGCTTGCAACTTTATTCTTTAGTCCTCGAGATTAAGGGGGTGGTCCAGGCAAATTACATATTTTTGAATCGGCTCTCCTGAACAAACTGAGAATGGGAAAAGGTTCATTTTGCGATTGATTTCGAAAAAAGAGTTCAGTGAGTCATTCTAAGAAAACCAAAAAAAATTTCGATCGCACAAATGAGCTCTACAGGCACTAGAAAAGTGCCATAATCAATTCTTAAAAAGTTATGTTTGGCTTCGTCTATTAACCGATTCTCATGATTTTTTTTTCAATAATCTTTCATTTTCATTATCTAAAGACTCTCAAGAGCGAATTTGAAATTTTCAGCTAAAACTCGAAATATGATTTTTT
>SCLH01000056.1:7715-30126 GCA_004367855.1 Oikopleura vanhoeffeni | reverse complement strand
AGTGTCGATATTCAAAAAAGTGCTCTTTACGACACCGGGTGGTGTCCGGTGTCAAAACACAAATAGCCAAAAAAAAAATTTCGAAAGTCACCTCACTGCTTGGCTACCGGATACAAAAAACCGTTTCCGGATATCTCTTACCATTTTGTCTACAGGGGGTGGGTCACCTTAAAAAAAAGCTACCTAAGGTGGTTTTTTTTTAGGATATATTTTTTGACTACGGCTTCGTCGTATTTGGAAACCCCATAAAACCATATATTGACAGATAGCAAATTAAATTCCGGATGGGTTCCTAGATTTTGTTTTTTAATTTCAGACCGGTAATGGCCGATTTCTGGTAGATCCGTTTTTCAAAGTTGGTTCAATCGGGCCAAAATTCGGTCTGTAGACTAATTCGGGCACCTCGAGTTCGAATCTGATATCAGATGACGTCATTGTGAGTCAATTTGGGGTCATTTTAGATTACTTCATAGAAACTCTTTACAACTTGTACGAATAAGGTAACTTAATAAAAACGCGAAATAAGGCATAATTCGACACGGGAAGTTCGAATCTGATACCAGAATTCACTTATAACAACATTATGAGTCATTTTGGGTCAATTTGGAGAATTCGAATAAAGAAGATAGAGAAAACCGTGACAAGAATAAATCTGGCTGGGGTAGTGATTATGACTCATAATGACGTCATCGATGTAATCTGATATCATATTCGAACTCCTGGTGCCCGAATTAGTCTACAGACCGAATTTTGGCCCGATTGAACCAACTTTGAAAAACGGATCTACCGAAAATCGGCCATTGCCGGTCAACCGGTCTCAAATTAAAAAAACTAAATCTAGGAACTCATCCGGAATTTAATTCTGTATCTGTCAATATATGGTTTCATGGAGTTTCCAAATACGACGAAGCCGTGGTCACAAAATATATCCTAAAAACCCAACTAAGGTAGTTTTTTTTAGACGCGACAGATTTGACTTTTTACCACTTTGTCATTATGAAAAATCTTAAGAAAACTTAATTTTTGGAATTGTATTTTTCAGCCATTAGTCTTAGAATTTCTTCTATTTTCGTATGATACCCAATGGGTATTACCCATATTAGGTCATTTCCGGCTACATGAAAATCTCGAATTTAAAAAATTAAAAAAAAAATTTTGGCATGAGATTTTTTAGTTTCCAGTTGAGTTCAAAAAACCGTTTTGTGATATCTCATACGGTTCGTCTGTGGTGAAAAGTCAAATATGTTGCGTCTAAAAAAAACTACCTTTAGGTAAAGCGTATGTGGACTCAGAAAGCGACTATATCAGATTTAGTCCAATGTTCCATTTTTGGTTTCTCCGCCACTTGAAACTCAGGCGGTAGGTATTATTGAAATCCTCAGTGGTCTAACCCTAATCATAGCATATAAATTATAGGCTATAATGGCTAATACGTAAATTTATTTTTAACACCACCGACCAGGCTTCGAAAAGGGAACGATTTTGCGTGGGTTTTGTTCGCCCTTCTCCCCTTTTTTCCTGTCTTTTCCTTAAAAGGGTTCTGGGTGCTAACACAGCAATTGCTGGGGAGTCTTTGACTACTTTTTGAAGCATGATACATTTTGTTTGGAATGTTGGAAAGTAAAAATAAAAAAAAGAAATATTGTTCCGTGAACACTGGTGATGATTTTGAAATATNTCAATTTATATTTAAAATCGTAATAAGCTCGTAAAACACTTTACGAGAACGCTTTTTCTCAAGCCTTTATTTGTCTCCAGCAGGATATTTCTCGCGGAGTTTATTTCCAAGTTGATTCAAACTTGCAAAATTAACCAGAAACATCGTTGACTACAAAACGTTCGGATTTTTAAGAACAGATTAAGTTTGGGTTATTCGTAATAATGAAAAAACTGACTTTCGTAAAATTGGATATTTCTGTTTTATATTATTTAGATTCTTTTTTTGTTGAAACAGAAAATAATTAGCACAAAAAAATACATAAAACGTTCGGATTTTATTTTTATCATTTTGAGGTAATCTCTCTTAAGGGCCTCGGTGCATTTTGACAGATACGGATATCCGCGGATATGGGAACTTGATGAAAAACTTTTCACTGGGTTTATATATTCTTCTCAATATACATCAAATGATGTTTCATAATCAGGCAAACTCTTGTAACTTACAGAATTTTTTCGAATTATTGCTTTTAAAGAAATTTTGAGGTTCGAATTAACTTTCCGAATGTCGATTATTATGAGAAAATTTTGAAAAAAAGTTCCGAACATATCAAAAAAAAAATGCCTTATTTTGTGTTCAAATATTTTTTTGCTTATTATGTTTCAAATAACAAAAAAAACTCTTCAAATCATGGCTACTTAACTTTTCGCGTGGTGACCACATATTTTTATATGCTAATTGAAAAATTTATAATGACTTTTTTAGGAAAAAGATTTTTTGGTCGAAACTTTTTTGGAATATATTCGAAAATTTACCTCATGACATGGTTCAAAATTTTTCAAACTATATTTTCTGGGAATTCCTTAGCTGAAAATATTAGGAATGCTAACTTTCACTATATTTAACACATGCTCTACGGTTTTGTTTCTTCGCTCTTTTTATACTCTGGAATCATACTTTTTGAATGGAAAATACGGTTTTGCGCAAAAATTCTAGTTTAAGCCCTCTTTAGTCAAGAATTAAAAGAAATTATTTCACCGAGACTTGCTCATTTGGTAAGCCGACTGTCGACCCATTTCAAAATTTATTTCATTTAACTCACGAAAAAAATATTTTTCTCGAATGTGCCTAAAATTGGATTTTTTCGTCTTTTTTCAAAATAATTTTTCCGATTTTTGACTTATTTTTATAGGTGGTGTTATAAACTAAAAAAATTGTAAAATACCAATCGGTAAAAGGTAGAAATGGAGTTTTCCTCTAGTAACTCGATAATTAAATTCCTTACATCTAAAATCGTGAAATTTCACCTTCAGGGTCATCTACTACTAGTAAGCTACATAGGCTATGTAACATAGCTTGTAATCGACAAAAAATCAAATTCTCGAAAATTTTCACATGCATTCTTTGAACTGCTATAGTCTGTTTTTTAGATAGCTTTAAAAACAGGCCAAATAATTACATACGATCTTATTGCTGTTTGGGTCACAATATCAGGTTTCACGGGCTGTTGCACTGCAGAGGCAATTTTTTCGATTACAGTAGAGTGCGGTTAAACGGACAGTTTGGTAGAGAAGGTTTGAGTCAAAAAGTCCCTCTAGCATGAGTATAAACGGGCAATTTGGTGATTCAAATAGCTCGTTTGAAGGTGAAGAACTGTATAAATCGCCAAAATGTTCATTTGAACCCACGCTAGTAGGACTTTTTGGTCTAAATCCGTTTTCCCAAACTGTCTGTTTAAACGCACTCTACTGTACCAGTTTTAAGCGGACATAACTTATCGGTTTTTCGACAAAAAAGCATCGAAAATTACCGGTAAAAAATCCGAAATAGAAAAACGGCTCTGCAGTAACACGCTTGAAAAATTATGGTATGGCCCAAAATTTCAAAAATCAATAATGTATCCGAAATACCCTTCTAAAAATCGATCTATTCTAATGCTTTAAAAAATGTTTTTAAGTCTTCAAGCCCAGTTGAGCCCTTAGACGACGACAACGAAGAAAGAGACCTCAGTCCCCTCAGCAGTGGCGATGAGATTTGGGATCGCGAGCCCGAGACGCAACCCCAATCAAGCCAGTTCGAGAGCGATTTGGATTAAACATTTTTCGCGTTTTAAACAAACTTCCTATCTCATACAGCGTCCGTTTAAAGCGGGGGAGTAACTGTAACTTTTTTTTTCTCTTCTCGATTTTACCGAATACTGCGGCGCTGAATTTCCTAGACTGATCATATATAAGATCGCTAGATTATCATTTGTTTTGTCAACAATGAAAAAGCTGAGGTATCCTAAAATTCTATTTAAAATTCTTGAGTTTCACATACAGTAGATAAGGGGTTATTAAGATTATATTTTTGATATTTTTGTTTGATTAAATGTCGACTCGTACGTAGAAGCCGATTTGAAATAAAAAATTTCAGAAGTCAAAATGAGTGCCTTTTTTCTTAGCATATTTTAAATCTATATTTTCATTGCGTTTATTCCCAGTATTTTTTCTGATATCCCCGTAAAAAACGATTTTAATATATTAAAATTGATTTTTTGGAGGAAAATTAGAAAAAATACTGGAAATCAACAAAGTCAATGATAAATTCTCTTCAGATAAGCCAATAAAAAAGCTACCCATTTTTGACTGCTGAAATTCCTTATTTCAAACTGTCTTATCAAATTTACTTGAAATTATTTTTATTGGATTTTTAGCGCAAGAAAATTTTTTTCAATTTAATAAAAATCCAATTTGAATACTTATTTTTCTCGAATCGCGTCATGATAACTTTTTACTGGTGTTTTTGTATAATATTTTAAATGACACCTCAGCTGACAAAAAATCCAGTTTAATACACATTTTGGTATTCCTATCATTCTTTAGGATGCTTTTATTTACATTGAACTTTTACAAATTCTAGAAAAGTTCATTATATCCTTAATTCATCACTGTTAAGGTGACTGTACAAAATAAAGAAAAAAAATATTGACAAAATAAAAGGTTATCTGGAGATTAATTTAAAATCAATCGTTTATGGCATTTTCTGGCAGTTAGTGATTTTATGTTATGCAATTTTTCCTATTTTGCATCGTTATGATAAACATTCAAATAAAAAGCGAATACCAAGGTGACTTTATTTTTAAGCTGCCGCCCCTTTGGCATCATGAATTTTATGACATGAAATTTGACAACAGAGAAATTATTTGCAACCGTATTTTTTCATCCATTCGCCAAAAAATAACTACAACTGGAAACATTTTTCCGAGCGGATGACCGGTGTATCGGTAATTGACCATCAAAATCGGTAAAAGTGGGTTTTAGGAATACTGCACATGATTGGTGAACAATATTTTGTCAGGAATGAAATCCCAAGGTCCTTTGAATAAACAAAAAAATGTAATTTGACCCCGTAGTAGGGTCAAGTGACGAAGCAAAAATTGACCAGAAATTTCTCGCAAAAATTTCCCAAATGGTCGTTCACCAACCATATGCTGTTTTCATGAAACCAACTTTTTTTAGTTCTGAAGGCAGATTACATGACACCCGTTTGGGAAAATAAAAAAATCTGTGCCTAGTTATCGTTTGACTGTGGGATACAAAAATGTGTGCAAATATCTTTTTCCAAAGTAAAAAAAGTTACCAGTATTTATATTAAGCTATCAAAATAGGAAACGAGCATCCCAAAATTCTTGAAAGTCTTCCGAAAATATCATAATCGACATTTAAATTGCGTTTAGTGCCGCAAAATTGGACATATTTTGTTGCCGCAGAATGTCGTGTAGTAATTGAAATGTTATTCTATACAGTGTCCTTTAACATAAGACCATTTGTCTTGTCAAATAATTCAAAGTATTGACAACATACATGCTCAATTATCCTTCCTTCCATCACTTACTAGGTTCAAATACACATCTCATCTGTAATTGTTTATGTATTTTTTTAAACAATCACCCACCCTATGACGATTACGGGAAACCATAGGCGATATCGAGAAACGTTTTTTTCTCATACAAGTGCCAATTAAAAAAGCCCAATGGAGAAATTTTGTTAATTTGATTTGACATCCGGTTCACAGGATATAAACCGGAATGTAATTTTGTTGGCCGGAAAACTTAAATTTTTTATGTTTTTCATCCTGATATTGCGACTGTCTATAGTATAGATAGACTCTATACATTAACTGCTTGAACTATATTTTTGATGAATTTCCGGAATAAAAAAGCGATTTTTACCTCAAATTTTATACTGAAAATGCTTATATCATAGATATACGATTACCAGTAAACCGGTAGACCAAAGAATGGAAAAAACGTTTCTCGTTATCGCTATTTAGCCATAAATGGTTTTCCTGTAATCGTCATGGGTAGGGTTGGTTGCTTTGAAAAAAAAACTACCTTAGGCAGTGGGTTCGTTATAATGCTACAATTTATTGTATTGATTATGATTCCTTCACAAGAAAGGTTTTTATGTGATTGATCTGTCTACGCGTTTCTTTAAATAGCGTGGCTATATAAAATAGTGGTTTCATAATCGGTACTTGCTGCAAAAATTCAACGCTAAAAGTGAACTTGCTGTATCTGAGTTTATATTAATTTAAGAAACCGTTCTAGTTTAGGTCGGCCATACCATCAATTTTGGCGCTGCAATATAAAAATGGCAATATACTTCGGGTTCTATCATTTTCGCCAAGAATGTCTTAATGCTTAAGCCTTAAATGTCATAAATGTTTACTATCAAACTGTGTAGACGAAAAAGCAAGCTCAAACAGGGTGTTTTTTAGTAAGACGGTGGAAATGGAAGAACGATAATGTTTTAAGGCAATTTATAGCATAATATTATTGGACTACCATTCCTATGACCTCATTTTAAAAAACTCATGTATGATAATAAAATAAACTCTGGCGATTCTTTTTGTTAGATCCTGCAATTCTTAGTGTAAGAATTCTTGAGAAACCGTGATAATAACTCAAATTTTTTATTTGGGTCTTTGTGTCTTGAAGAGTTGCTTGACTAAATAGTCAAAGCCTATTGTTCAATTTCCGATTATAAAGGACTTTTTTCAAAAAATCGGGTTATCATCACAGTTTTTCACAATTACTACAATAAAAAATGTCTGAAAGTATTTTTGATAGCAAAACATAGGTGAAAATGATTTCCCATTGGGGTACATTGATGTATTTTCAGACAATTTGCAATCAGTATCATCATGCTCACAGTCGAATTTGTATAAAAAGACACTACGACGTGTGTGCAATTTGCCACGGAGTAGTTTTCAACGAACCTCACTTTCCACAAAAAACTTTGTCAAAAACTTATAAAAACATCATGTTAAAAATCATTCTATAATTGACTAAAAATAGCCACATTTTTTGTTTGGCAATGATTATCAAATCTTGAATCTCATGCTTTTTGTAACTGAGATATGTCGGCCCGATTTCTAGCAGTATGAAATGCTGCAATTAGCAACTTTTACTGATTAATGCCGTTCAAATTTATTTCAATCATTCCGTTTAATTTATAATGATCTCGCAAATATCTCAAATTATTTCTTGAATTTCATTCTCTTAAAATATTAAAGTGGTCTAGAATCTAGACTCTAGATCATTAAAAATTTGCTGAAATTATAAAATCCGGTCCTTCGTTTAAATTACAGGATGCCATTTTTAATAATATTCAAAAGACAGTGTTCAAATTTATATTTGATGTGTTGAAAATATCTTCATTCATTTATTTGGAAAAATTTAATTCATGGTTTCCTTAGCTTCAGGTTTCAAAAATTCTGGAACTTATTCATTAAAATATAAATACACAATTCAAATCTTATGTTTTCGAAACTTACAAGTCTTAAAATCTCCCATTAGCCTGATAATGAATCTTCGAAACGTTGCTATTTAATAAATAAGTAAAAATTCAAATCTATGTTTAACTCTTAGCGTCGATAACTTGCAAATAATATTTACTAAAACCTGCAGCCCTAGAGTTCATTTCGTGGCTATAAAAAAAACGTAACATACATCTGTCATTCTGCTAGCCGACAATTACAATTTCGGGTTATTTTTTAATACAGTAAAGCAGGTTCAAATTTGTTTTTTAGAAACGAGCCTTAAATAAGAAAAATCGATGTTCAATTTTTTGTTTTTATAATAAAGTCAGCGCCGAAAACAATTTCCTTAAATTAAATCTCTTGAAGGCAATTAGGGTGGTTTTTTTTTAGATTGGACTACAGGATTTTCAACAAACTTGGATGTGCAACCTGTATATTTTAATTTGGCTTAGTATATTAAAAGTAACTGGAGTTACAAATTTGTCTTTTAAAATTCGGATTATTCCTTTATATTTTTAGCGATTTTAAGTGGTTAAGATCTTTGGCGGAAACAAATCAGTTACAGTCCATAATTTATCCAATGAGCTTTAATAGATAATTCTATTAAATTAGATCTTTCTCTTCATTTCTTTATTTTTAAAAAATAAAAAATTATGATATTTATAAACTAGAAACATCAATTATTTGCAGTTTACTACATCTTTTGCGTAGGCGAATTGCTTAGCCAATCTCATGCTAGAGATTTGTTCATTTGCCATACACAGCTCAGTATTCTCATTTCTAACTCAAAATCCCTAAA
Organism: Oikopleura vanhoeffeni; assembly: GCA_004367855.1. Lineage (NCBI taxonomy): Eukaryota > Metazoa > Chordata > Appendicularia > Copelata > Oikopleuridae > Oikopleura > Oikopleura vanhoeffeni. The sequence continues at coordinate 21,865 of SCLH01000056.1, read as the reverse complement.
ATAATCCGATAATTCAACAAACAATTCGCGTAAGGCTAGATCATCACGCTTAAATATACGTAGCTCGAAAAAAAAATCAGTTGCCATTCACCGTTGTCAATCCTGGTATCCAATCTAAAAACAAACACCTTTATATTTGTTTTAAAGAGGCCACCCTTCTCATGACATTACGGGAGACCAAGAAGATCATCGAGAAATTGTTTTTTTGCATTCAACTGCCAACTAAAATAAGCTCAATGAAGAGAAATTTTTCCTATTTTTATCGGACAAGCGTTTCACCGGGTAACCGGGATCTATTTATGGCATTTTCGGTATAAATTTTTGAGAAAAAAAATCGAATCTCGTTTTTTCTTCCGGAATTATCAAAATATATAGTTCAGCAGTAATGTGTGATAACGTGATATAAGAGACAAAGCATAGAAATTCAACTTTCCGGCTGATTTTTATAATAAAAAAATTTCTGGCCCCACCGAGATTCAACCTTACCAGAATATTCTTTCCGGTATATAATCGGCTCGAACCCAGTAAATCGCTGCCGCCAGGATGTCAAATATCAACTTATAAAATTCACATTAGCTTTTTTAGTTAGCAGCTGAATGCAAAAAAACATTTCTCGATATCAGCTATGGTTTTCCCGTGATAGTCATGAGAAGGGTAACCTCCTTTAAAAAAAACTACCTTAGCTGTCAGCTAAATTCACATAAGATTTGTGGGGTGTTTTAGCTGAAGATCAACATTTTATGATATACCGAAGATAATACCGCAACGGCCAAAGTAATTTTTTAATTTTAAAAAGGGGTAAGGAAAGTTAGGTATTAATAATACCTAACTTTCCTTACCCCTTTTACCGTATAATACCGTATTATCTTCGATTTCCTTTAGATAACTTTTTCAAAGTTCCCCTTTTTCAAATTTTACAAAATTGAAAAAAGACAATTTTTTCAGCGCAATCGTCTAGTATTTTTCATCGCAAAAGATATGAGAGTTTTTGATAAACTGCTATTTTAATTTTTCACAGGTCATACGGCTGGCCGCAAAAAATTTTCATTCCACGTTTCGAAATATTTCCTATGAAATTTTAAACATCTGTGAAGAAATTGCTGAGGAAAACTCTGGGAACTAAACCTAAGTAGTTGGTCTATGAAAAATAAAACTACCATATTCTGAGATTTTAAGTTTGTGACATACCCTAATGTTTTGATTGATACTATCACCTCTTATCTACTGATGAGCCTGGAATTTTGTAAACAAAATTCTTTCATTTTTTGATTTTTATTCTAAAGATTTATTCCGACTTGTGTTTGATTATTCCCTTCTGCTAGAAAATTTAAAACTTTTCAAATATGTATAAAATCTAAATTTATAAATAAATAGCCATTTTGGTGAAATTACACTCCTACATCTTTAGCACATGAATGCATATACTTTTGCACTAAGCCAGCATTAAATAAAATCAATCAGTTGATAAGTAAGCTTTTGTTAGGTCCGCTGATTTAACCCCTGAGCTTATACTGATCTGATCCGCACACCATCACTCGACAGCTTCGCTTCATACGATTTCAGATTAAGTAACACTAACTGACCTCGCTTGGAAAAGTTCTCTCTTGTAAATCATTTTTGAAAAACAGAAAATTTCCTCGTTTTGAAAATTTTTTTAATCGATAACTTGATTGAAAGTTAGTCAATTTTAAATGACAAAAACACTTAGAACACAATATTTACGCAAAATTCTGATTCTAACGCAACGGGAGACCTAAGGCTGGCCTTGCTTGCGTTTAATTTTTGTGTGATTGTTTGAAATTTTATGCAAAATGCCCTCTTGTTTAGAAACGATTTTTTTTCGAAAGGGTTTTTAAAACGTGGAACCTGGTATGGCGCAGAGAACACACAAGTTGATACATTTCTTCTAAATGCAACCTGGTTTAGCGCGGTTAAACACGAGTTCCTCGTTTTTTTCAAATAAGGACCCTAGGGCTTAAGGGGGTATACGACTCTGATTTGACATTTTCTCGTCCTCGGTGAAATATACTGAAAAACTAACAGTTCATGGACGAAAAACCGAAAATGCTAATTTGTAGATATCCCTGATCTTGGCGAAAAAAATACACACAAATTATTTTTGACCAATTACACCAATAGGATAAGTATCAGTAACAAGGTGAACTTTTCCAACTCAAAAACTTCTCCTAGACGGTATATTCAAATTGGCTCAAATTTTTACAGATCACCGTAAACCGGTAGTATGTCATCTTTTCTTCACGGGGCTTTTTTTTGATCAGGCGACGGACAATTTCTAGAACGCTTAATAACCGGACGATTTTTCCAATTTCAGACTTCAAAATCTATCTCCTTCCTAGGATATTTTGCAAAATTAGACTCAAATTTTTATCAATGCTATTCCCAAGGAACAATTTGTAAACAGACTCCTCACGGGGCTTTTTTCTGCAATTTTCAGCTAAAACTTCCGAAGACTATGATTTTTTGGTCATTTTCCAAAAAATTTCCAAAAAAAAGTGCTTCGATTTTCTTCGAAGTAGGCCTCAAAAGAAACCAGTAACACGATGAGAAGTTTGGCTTGCAGTTTCAAGTGATATTTTGGAAGTTTTAGTGGTCAATTCGAGCCAAACGTTATTTTTCAACTTCACTCTTTTTAAAAAATACTTAGAAAAAAAAATGCGAACACTTCCGAAATTTTTTTTTGATGATGGGCTCTTAGTACCACTTATTATCACGCCCGTATCATTTCGGGAGCATTTTCTAATGCCTCTTAAGGCTTTATTTAATCAGAGTCGTATACCCCTTAGGGGGTCGTGCATTTTGATCAGATGAGCGGATATCGCGCGCGTGATTCGGACTTCTCTGATGAAACTATTTTACTTGTATTACTATGATTCATCCCATCTGGTTAGGTCCACATACTACTTGCACTCCAAAGTATCGCTTTATAGCATCCGCAACTTGTAACTACAGACATTTCTCGAATTATTGCTTTTTAAGAATTTTGAGCTCGAATTAAACTTTTCGAATTCGACAAAGTTATGAGAAACTTTTTGAAAAAAGTTCCTAAACATTATCGAAAAAAATGCCTTATTTTTGTTCAAATTTTTTTTTGTAATTACTTTGTTTCACAATCAAACAAAACAAACCTCTTCTCCAAAACCGCCACTTTATCTTGGTGTAGGGACCACATATTTTTTTTCTATTGCTATTTGAAAATATATGAGACTTTTTTGGATTTTTTGGGTCCAAACCATTTGGAAATATTTTGCAAATTTTCCTCATTTATGGTTTTCAAAATTTTTTAAAACTTTTATTTTTTGGGATAATCAGCTTGGAAATATGAAGATAGCTACTTTAACTTAATTTAAATATGTCTCGTTTTGTTTCTTCGCTCTGTTTATACTCTTGAATGCAATAACTTTTTTGAATGAAAATACGGTTTGCGGAAAATGTCCTTTAGCCCTCGTTTAATCAAAAATTAATGAAAAACATATTTCAACCGAGACTTGCCTAATTGGTAGCCCGACTTGTTAACCACGGCAAGAATTTAATAAATTTAACTCATGAAATAAATATTTCTTTGCGATGTCTGAAAATTTCGTCCTTTTTTAGGAAATTTTAATTTTCGATTTTGACGTAGAATCATATGAAATTAAATTATATAAATTTTCCATGGTGCATCGAGACCATTTTTTGAAAGCTTCTCACACTCTAATAAAAAAGAAAATTTTAATGTAATTTAGACACGCTACAGTAACAAAAGGCCGCGTTTTTAGAGTGTTTCTTTAAAGACGATTTATAGAAGTAAAAATAATCGATCTGAAAAAAACAGATTATACAAGTGAGCTCAAAAGGTGGAACTTACGTTTGAAAAAATACTTCTTTATTCGAAAAAATTATAAGGTGGCAAAAAGTTTCCCATAAGACAAAAAAAATTGCAAATCTGCCAAAATTGCACGACCCCCTAAGGGGGTACTGGTCGCTGGTTTTATGAGGCCTTTGGGGCTTTTGAAAATGGCTCTAAATTGATTTGAGGTTGATAAAAAGTGTACTACCGCCAAATTATCAAAAAAATCTTCGTGTTTTTCGATTTTTTATTTAGGAAAGTATTTTTACTTAAGTATTTTTGTTTCAAAATTCGTGAAAGTCAAAAATAACGTTTCTTTAATTTGACCACTAAAACCTTAAAATATCACCTTGACGTGTAAGCCAACTGTTTCTGATCAGTTTTTCTGGCTTTATTTTGAGCCCAACTTTCAAAAAAAATCGAAACACATTATTTTGGGAAATTTTTTCACGTGACCTACAAAAATTTATCATTTTGAGTTTGGGGTCGAAATTTGAAAAAAAACGCCTCTAGAGATTTTTTATTTGTTTCGAAGCTCGCTTCTGTATTTCAAAATAAAACCTGAGAGGCAGAATAGATTTTCCGTTTTGGCGCTTACTGTCTCCGCTTTATTGTCTGGGAGTGTATACTGCAAAAAGTTTGGCACATAATATTACGCATGCCTAAAGGCTAGTTCTACAAATTGGGCTTATCTTAATAATATCCTTGAAGCCTTTGGTTGGGCTGAGTTTTTCAATGGAGAAATAATCAATTCCAAGCGACCAGTAACCCCTTAAGGGAGTGGGTGTCGCAAATTTGAGCCTCTTCCAAGGTCATTTCCCGTCAAACTAGCAAAAGTGATATTCCAAAAACATTTGTAACTAACAAACCAACCCTTCGCGGTAGATTTTGAAATTAACAGTAATCTGATACAAATCCCCCCCTACGCTTTAAAAAGCTTTCTTAAAAAGACACGCATTCGTACCTACTCCTTCAATTTTCCCATCATTTTTTATATTTTTTTGCGTGAGGCTCCGGAAAAACGCCTAAAAGTCGTGCAAAATTTGGCTTTTGATTTTAAAATTTTGCTTTCGGCGGACCACACAAACGCAGAACAAAACTAAAAATTAAAATTTTGAAATGATCAGTTTTGGGAGGCCGTCAGGCAAAAGCTATCTCCTCCACCAGTTTGAGAGATTATAGTTTCGACTCATACTGCATCTCTGAAAAGCACAAGACTTGTTCAACAATAAACTAGAGAGTTTTTTTTCGAAAATTTTGCTTTGGCGTCTCTTGGGGGCCAATGGCAAACTTTTCATTTTTGAGCCAAATTGTTTGAAAATGGCCAGTTTGGGAGGCTCAGAGCAAAAGCCTATCTCCTCCACCAGTTTGAGAGATATAGTTTCGACTCATACTGCATCTGGAAAGCACTAAGAACTTGTTTGACCAATAAACTAGAGAGTTTTTTTTCGAAAATTATTGCTTTGGCAGTCTCTTGGGGGCCATGGCAAACTTTTCATTTTTTGAGCCTAATTTTTGACAAAATTTAAGAACCCAGAAAAATGCTTTCAAAATAAATTTTTTTCCGTAAATACAGAAACACTTTTAAGAATTTTGGTGCAATTTTTTAACTCGGTCAAACGTCAAAATAAAAACAAAATGAGCGCACTTTCAATTTAATCAAATAAATAAATTCAATAATTTTTGTTTTCGTTTTTTTTTGGCTGTTTTGGGCGCCGAAAGAAAAATTTAAAAAAACACAAAGCAATTTTGCATATTTTGTTAGGCTTCCTCCGGAGCCTCACGGCCAAAAAAATAATAACAAATGATGAAAATTGAAGGAGTAGGTACGAACTGCTGTCTTTTTAAGAAGCTTTTTAAAAGCGTAGGTGTCGGCGTAGGTGGGATTGTATCAGATTACTGTTAAATTCAAAAATTACGCGACGGTTGGTCTTTAGTAACAAAGTGTTTGGGCATATCACCTTTGCTAGTTTGGCTGAAATGGCCTCGAAGAGGCACTCAACTTTTGTCGACACCCAACTTCCCTTAGGGGTTCTATAGGCAAAAATGGACTCTTCTTGAATTGCTTATTTCTCGCTCCGGCCATAGGCACATGAAGGGGAGAAGGTTGGAATACGAGGTACGTAGGTTCTGATAGTTAGTTCGTAATCTCTGAAGACGTTTTGAATCATATTTTTAAGATAGTCAGTTGAACCAAACCGGTAAATGAGGTTTAACCAGGAGCAAAAAAATTCTTGAAAAGCTGTATTTTTTTTTTCGTCCTATTTAGGAAATTTTTCAAAATTTGACATTACTGCGAAATTCAAAGGCGGAAAAAACTGTTGTTCTTTTTTTTTTAATTTTCTACTGAAAGTTATCAAAAACTGGCGAAAAGGACTGTTTTTTGGCTATTTTGGCCACGGAAGTTTTATTTTTTTTTTCAATGCTAACATGGAAACTATTTTTCCGTGCACTATGTTTTTCGTAATGAATTGTTCAACAAAACTGTTGTTGCCTGATTTTAACGATTTCCATTTTTTTAACTTCCAGGATTACGATTTGAAAATTTATTTTTGACATCATTGCGTCCAATCATTTTTTTTTTAAGACCAAAACGATTCGTAGTTGAACTGTTTTTTGCAGACGGTAATTATGACACTAGGGACCAATATTTAACCCGTTCGAATGCGCTAAGAGCAGAAAAAATATTTTTTTATTTTCGACACTCAGAAAAAATTTCAATATTTTTCGCGAAAATTTGGGTAATTTTTTTTACGATTTTTGAAGTTATATGAACTAAAAAAGCCACGTTTGAGTTTCAAAAAAAACAAAAAATCAGACCTCTCATCTTTTTAGTTCAAAAAGATACGAACTTGCCTTATAGAACCTAATATACTCAAAATTAAGCCTTGTTTTCAAAATTTTATGAAAAAAATTCCAGAATGTGAATTTTTTCAATTTTTCTTTCTTTATATAGTTAAACAATCTTACGTGGAGATCCAAAAATTCTAAATCCAAAGTCAAATAATTTTCAGTACAAAGATATGGGCTGCCTGATAGAACCCCCTTAACCCTTGTGAGCAACAGAGCAAACAATTGTGGCTCCCACGCATACCTTACAATCATCGAAAAAAGACCAAAAAACTGGATCTTTAGAATCTTTTGTTTCAAAATACATTATAAAGAATTTAGATTCGGTTTCAAAGAAAATAATTGAATTTTTTCTTCGAAAGTTTTGTTCCGGCATTACGGGGAGTTGATTTATCAAGCATTCTAAAGCCTTGTTTTCACTTCCGTAAAAATTATTTTCGGAACTGGACATACAAATCCAATGTGAAGATTAGCCGTTTTTAGAAAAGTGTTTTTGTGCATGCATAACAAGTTAAAATAAACTTATTGGTTTATCTAGGGCAAGACATTTCTTAGGAAGTGAAATATCTAATTTTCAAACTTCAAGTATCCCATGAAAAAATTTATTATTAAAAAAGTGAATTTAACCAATCAAACATTGTCCACAAATTGTACTTTATTACCATCTTTACTCGAAAATAATAGAAAAATGCCATTATTGCTTTAATGGGAAAAATAAAAATTTGTCATCAAAAAATCAATGATTTTTCAATCAAAAATTTTTGACTTTATTTAAAATTCTTTGATTTATGAGAATAAAAATCAAAATCGGACCAAAAACTATGGCGTAGGCCGAGATTCCTTGTGCATTGTTTTCGACAGAGATACAAATTGTAAGAGACCAACTGGTGACGTGTATCCACGTGATATGGTACAACCTTGCTTTTTTCTCACTAGTTTTTCTAGAAACCAAAATTAAAATTCTAGAATATGAAATGTCGAATGTCAAAAATATGACCTTTCAACTTCCTTATGCAGACAAAATTAAAATTCCCCTGCTTAAGCTTTCTGTGGAACAAACAATCAAAGTAAGAGCCCACAAAATTGTGGCTCTGGTGCCTTTGGCGGAAACTTTTTTTTATATGCTCACAAGGGTTAAGGGGGGTACCCCTCGTGGGAAATGCCGTTTTCCATGGTTTTTGAGGGGCAAATATCTGGGAAACTATAACATTGTGATACCTAATTGTTAGCCTGGAAGATTAAATTTGAACCTAAATCTCACATGCCCCAAATCATAAATTAAGGGAATCACTGAGCTGCGACGCAATCAGTAACGAAGCGTCAAAGTAGAATCATATTTTTGTAGCAAAAGCCTATTTTTTTGTGAGTTTTGTGGGGTAGAAAAATTATTTTTCGATTTATGACCCAAGAAACGCCGCAGGTTGTGTACTTCGTTTTGAAAAAATTCGAAATAAATTCGCTCCTAGAAAAACGCCAAAAACCGATTTTTTTGAGGCTGATTTAAGAGGCTCGCGGAAAAGCCTATTTTTTTCCTGGATTTTTAGTCACAATATTGGAACATATCATTATGATGCCCGGGTAAACTAAAAACTTATTCCCTATTCTTTTAACAGGCAATACAGTTTTTAGTGTTACCCGGGCATCATAATGATATATGAATGAACAGCTAATGACGCGGAGGGGGTTGTACTATCGAAACCTAAATTTTTATGTTTTTTTTTCTCTTCGAAAGCTGTCCTTACACTTTTTCAAAATCAAGAAAATTTTGGTGAAAATAAAAATAAATAAAAAATGATGAAAAAGTAGGTTCTCTAGCTAAGTATGGGAAGGTAAAATACTACCAGTCATTTCAAATTGTCCAATTTTCAGAAAAAATAGTCCAAAATTAAATCTGGAAAATTTGTTGAGTTCAGCTATTTCATGAGGGGTACCCCCCTTAAATCTCTAAATTTGAGATTTCCTTGAAAAACTGGGAAATTTTTCCGAATTTTAGTTTGTAAATGGAGCTGTTTTTTTAAGATTGTTTCCAGAAGCCAGGAATTGGGTTGAATGTGACGGAATCGGCTTGTTGTGGCAGGTTTTTCCATAGAAAACCTGGATTTCTTTATTGTCGAACGAGTTCTTCTAATATGATCAACACAATGGCTGAAAACACGGCGTAAAAAGTGCACGAAATCTGGAATTTTGATCATAAAACTTGATACTTAACTCCCGTAGTGTCTTTCTGGGCCATGTCGTGCCGATGGCCTTTAATCGCAATATTTAGGACCCTTAATCATGGTAATAATGACAAATTTACAACAAAGTGATCGATCGAACTATTTGGATAATTGAGGTTTGTGCGTTTTTTTTCGAAATTTTTTAGTGTATTACAGAACTGTAATTTACAGTACTCTTATTTTTTGCAAAAAAATTTTAAATCAATCAAACAAAGCCTTGAGCGGGATCAAGAAAAAAAATTCTAAAGAAATTTTTTCCCATTAAAACACCAATAGCCCCAAAATGATCAGCATGAACCGATATTCAAGGAATAAGGTTGGTAAAAGTGTACCTGTTTTTTTCAAAAATTACTTAAAATAAATTTTTGAAAAAAGTAAAGTGGGTTCTTTAGAAGTTTTAAGACTTTTTGTTCCCATTACACCAAAGTCCAAAAACGATCACGTGGACCCTTCAAATTAGGAAATAAAGGTTTTGAAGGGTAACTCACAAGCCTCTACGGTGAACTTGAAATTGGCCGGATTATTTTTTATGAAAGCTGATTTTTGTAAAAAATTTTAATAAAACAATTCAATTTTTTTGGCAGATTAATACCTTAATTGTTTTTATAGGACTTTGAATAAATATGATTACCATTGAAAAAATATATGTTGATAATGAATCTTCGGTTATATGCTTGATTGAAAAATTTCTGGCCACGGCATGGCAAGGAAGACAACAGTAGTCAACACTAACGGGTCCAGAGATTGTCGGCCACTACGGGAGTTAAAAATGTGCATATCATCAAAAGGATTACTGAGAGTTATTGCAAACCAAGGTCTTATTTTTGAACACAAACCATATTGCTAGAAAATCAAACCCATAAATTGAACAAAAAAACTTGAAATTTTTAGACATTTCCTGTGTTTAAAAATAGTTGTTTATATTGTTCCAGCAAATCATTTCAACGAATATTTTGGTGACATCATATTTTCTAAATTCACATTTGTTGTTCTAATGTGCGCACCCTTTTTACTCCGCTGACAGCCAAATGTGATAGATAACCGAAAAATGTGTCCAAATTCCAAATCTACCCTAGGGCTTTTATATGCCGAAATGACAATCCCAAATTTTCGTGGAATAAAAATCGCTTCAAAAATCCAAAATAAAGTAGTTTTCGTAAAATTAGATCTTATTCCTGTCTTCTCGGAAAGTTTTCTCAGATTTTCTCGAATCGTTCCCTCATTCTCTGATTTAAAGTTCGGTTGGCCAAAATTTTTGTTAAAATTTGCTGATTATAATTTTCACTTTTCAATTAACTATACAGGGGGGTATTTTCGGCGGATATTGGCACTTTCGGCTATATGGGGACAGAAATAAATTTTTTTGTTTCAAAATTAAAACGCGTAGGCCGTTAGAAAATGACGTCCCTGTGTCGAAAATGTTTTTTAATTATGTAAGGTGTTTTTCTAGTTAGCAATAGGTTCGAATGANAATAATTCTAGAACGCGAAATAACTGACGATTTTTCACAATTTTAGACTTCAAAATCTATCTCCTCCTAGGATATATTTGCAAAATGGCTCAAATTATTGTCAAGTATTCCTAAGAACAATTGTAATAGACTCTCGTGGGTTTTTTATGCAATTTCCAGCTAACTAGAAATATGATTTTTTGGTCATTTTCCAAAAAATTTCCAAAAAAAAAGGGCTTCGATTTTTTCGAAAGTAGGCTCAAAAGAAACCCACTAAAACACTGATGAGAAAGTTGGCTTACGTCAAGTCGATATTTTGAAATTTTAGTGGTCAAATTTGATCAAACGTTATTTTTTAACTTCATCTTTTAAAAAATACTTAGAAAAAATGGAAAAAATGCGAAAATTTCGAAAAAATTTTTTTGATGATTGGGTTCTTAATTATTACCCCGTATCAATTTGGAGCATTTTAAATGCCTCTAAGGCCTTTATTTAATCAGACAGATATACCCTCTTAAGGGGGTTGTCGACTCTGATTTAATAAAGGCCTTAAAGGCATCAAAAATGCTCCAAATTGATACGGGGTGATAATTTAGTGTACTTAGAACCCAATCATTAAAAAAATTTGAAATTTTTTGGGGCTCATTTTTCAACAAAAATAAATTCAAAATATAATATCACCCTTTATCGGCCTTCGGCCGATTTGGGGCTCATTTTACAACAAAATTAAATTCAAAATATNTACTGATGCAGTTTATAAAACGGTACGATTTAATATGTTCAGTAATCCGCGCTAATATCTTGAATCCCGGAAGAGTGGCCTTTTTAGTAAATCAAGCCAAAATTTTAGCTAGGATATTGTGGAATAAAACTGATTTTACAGATTATCGATTGAAAACAAATTTAACCTTTACGGACCAATTGTAGTCCCTGTGTTGTTCAAAATTTAACGAGTTTATAGTTTTTGAACTCGCGAAGTGCCTGTATAATTTAAAGCGTTGAATTTATAGTTCATTGATCGTGATAATACAAAATTATACGAAAAAATTAAATATGCGATGAAAAACTAGATTGCATTAACCTCCTTTGACTCATAGCGCTCGAAAGACAAAACAAGATTTATTTTTGAGCGCTCTTTTTTAAGGGGGTCGGTGCATTTTGACAGATACGGATATCCGCGGATATGGGCTCTTGATGAAAAACTTTTTACTGAGTTTACATATTCTTCTCAATATACCATCAAAGTAATGCTTTATAATCTAGGCAACTTTTGTAACTACAGAATTTTCGAATTATTGCTTTTTAAGAAAATTTTGAGCTCGAATTAAACTTTTCGAATTCGACAAATTATGAGAAATTTTTGAAAAAAGTTCCGAACATTATCAAAAAAATGCCTTATTTTTGTTCAAATATTTTTTTCATCATTTGGTTCAAATCAACGAAAACACTCTTCAAAATCGCCACTTCAACTTTTTATGTAGGTGACCACGTATTTTTTCTATGCTATTTGAAAAATTATATGAGACTTTTTTGGGATTTTTGGTCCAAACTATTTGGAAATATTTTGAAAATCTTCCTCATTTATGGTTCAAAATTTTTTAAACTTTTTTTTGGGATAATCAGCTGGAAATATGAAGAAAAGCTACTTTAACTTAATTTAAATATGTCCTCGTTTTGTTTCTTCGCTCTTGTTTATACTCTGAATCATACTTTTTTGAATGAAAATACGGTTTGCGCGAAATGTACTTTAGCCCTTTTTAATCAAAAATTAAAAAAAAAATTATTTCACCGAGACTTGCCTAATTGGTGAGCCGACTCGTTCACCACGCAAAATTTTATAAATTTAACTCATGAAAATAAATATTTCTTTCGATGTGCTAAAATTTCGTTTTTTTCGTCTTTTTTAGGAAATTTTAATTTTCGATTTTGACGTAGAAATCATATGAAATTAAATTATATAAATTTTCGATGGTGATCGAGACCATTTTTTGAAGCNAGGTGTCACATGTCAAAATAATTAATGCCAAAAATTTTCTCTTGAAAAACTGCCCCGTAATGTATATTATCACATAAACATCTTATGTATTCCAGCTGAGCATAAGAGTGTAATTTGACACCCTCCGAGGTGTCACATGTCAAAATAATAACTGCCAACAATTTTCTCTTGAAAAACTACCCCAAAATGTATTATCTCACATAAAAATTTTCTGTTTTCAGCCGATACCTAAAAAGTGTAATTTGACACCTTTTGAGGTGTCATATATCAAAATAAATAATGCCAAAAATTTTCTCTTGAAAAACGACGCCGAAATGTATTATCTCACATAAACATTTTCTGTTTTTCAGTCGCCGTGCGCGCGGTATTTGTGATCAAAGAAATAAAAATTTTCAACGATAACTTTGTTGTTGATTGCGTTTAATCTTTTCCGACGAAAATTTTTTTTCTGAAATAAAGTTAGCGAGTTTTTAAACTACGATAAGTTTTTTTGAGTTTTACGAAAAACGTATACGTAAATATACAATTATTCGACGTTAAATTTCTTCTCGATTTAGTTTTACTTTTTATCTTCAGAAATAATTTCACAAAAATTATAATTATGCAATGGTTTCGTGAAACAATATTTTTTTTTCATTATTATGTTCTAGTACTTCTAGTATTCCAAAGAAAAAATATAGACCGTTCAAAAGTAGTAAAAAATACCTAGCAAATTGCTGTGTTAGCACCCAGAACCCTCTCAAGCTCTATGAATATATCTAAAATTGTACTTGCTGGTCTCGTAGAACTTTGACGTCAGAGACCTAAAGAATCGCGTGATTTCATTGGTTAATACCTATCAAAACAGAATCATTGAACAATCAAAACAGGTCTAAGACGTGTCTCTGACGTCAAAGTTCTACAAGACCAGCAAGTATAATTTCAGATATGGAAATTTTAACATTAAAATCTAAAAATCTCCGCATAATTCTCTCATTTTTTACATATGCAAATTTATTGTGTAAATTATATAAATTTATTATAATAATTTTGTTTTTAAATTCTGCCTTGAATTTTTTTTCTTTAATTTTAATTAAAACTCTTATTTGAATCGTTAAAACGATTTTCAGCACGGATGAGACTATTTCAATGCGTGAGCTTCTGGCCGTTTCGATCTCGTTAGCCGAAGCTGGCGGAGTCGAACTTTGTCGAGTTCGAAACAGTGGCAGTATGAACACAAAAGAAAAGACGGGAAAAAATGATTTGGTCACAGCGGGAGACCACGCTAGTCACGATGTTATGTATCACGGAATGAAAGCCACTTTTCCAAAATTAAATGTAATTTCTGAAGAGGGAGACGATGTGAAATCGAGTCAAATGGTGAAACTACCAGAATTTAGTCTGGTAAACAAGAAGTTGAACAGAATTTTGGTATCAGATGAATTGATCCCGATTGAAGATATAACGATTTGGATCGATCCGTTAGATGCCACAAAAGAATACACAGAAGGTATATACTGTGGTGTTTGTATAAGAATAAAACGGCTCAAATTTGGCCAAAACCAACTTGATTTTTAAAATTTTGATAAACGAGATCGTCTACAACCAATTTGTGAAAGATTAATTTTATTTACAAAAATTTTATCAGGCAAAAGGTATCTCCTCCACCAGTTTGAGAGATATAGTTTCGACTCATACTGCATCTGGAAGCACAGGACTTGTTTTACAATGCATTAGAGAGTTTTTTTTGAAATTTTGATTCGGCGTCGCTTGGGGCCATGTCAACTTTTCATTTGAGCCTAAATTTTT
>SCLH01000055.1:414883-429521 GCA_004367855.1 Oikopleura vanhoeffeni | reverse complement strand
TTTATTTTCTCGGCAAATAATAATGAGGATAATTCAGATGACCAAACGCCCGTTGTTTGTTTGCAAACAAATACTTCTTGGTCGACTTCAGGCGTGCCAGTTGAGTCCAACTTACCCCTCAGTTAAAACCCCCCTACCTACTTTAAATTCTCTTTTTGAGCATATCTGATTTTTCGCTGACCCGTGAGTCACAGGCTGTGACCACCTAAAACCCTCCTTAATTTTTTTCTTATTTGGCGATTGGTGTCTTATCATAAGACGACCTTAGATTTGTATTCAGGTTTTCAAATTGGTACCAGCATGAGCGCAAAAAAAACTAAGAATCATTTTCTACAATGTGTGCAACACTTTTGGCCAAAAACTTATGATGCCCATTGCCGACAATAACTATATTTGTTCACCGGAAATTTCAAACTTTTATAGTCAAACTTTTACATGTCACAATTCAAATTCATTCACCGGGTATTTGTTTTCGTGTGAGGGTTTTTCAGGTTGTTGGTAAATTTAAAAAAAAATCGAAAAACCGAGAAACTTTTTACTGATAGTCAGAATGCAAAAACCAGAAAAACTTTCAAAATATTTCAAGAAAAAATCAAAATTTTACAAAAAAAGTATTAACTGGTGATCGGAAAAATACAAAATCCCCTGTCCTGTGACCACTAATAACCTCCCTAGCCTGTAACCACTTATAGCCTTCCTGACCAGTTAACACCCTCCCCCTTTTTGACAAAAGCTGTAGGGGGCTCTTTATTAGGGGCGGCTTTTAGTGGTCAACCATTGTGGTTAAATTTCAGCTTGTTACAATCTAAAGAATCAAAAGAAATATATTTTTTGATATAGTCGAGTAATGACGTAGTGGCCTATGTCAATCAAATGATTGTTTTCTCGGACCTGCTAGAAGTTTCATCCAGTTTTTATCATCGATAACAAATTCTTAATGTTTTTAAGCTTGTTAACAAATCTGGTTCGAAGTACTTTTAAATCGGTACTTTAAGAGTTAATAATAAATTTGATGTTTTCGTGTTTTTTGTTTGATTAACGATTAGGAGTCCTTATTTAGGACTAGACACTTTTTCACACAATTCCAAAGTCATTTTCAAAAGCAATTGTTTTTGTGGTTATATTATGTCACAAAAAATATTACTTATATTATATAAGCTATCATGATATATCACGCGAGTTTTGACTCCAAAAAAAAAATTTTTAATAATTTGGAAAGGAATTGTAATTCCACTTTTGATTGACAATCATTGACCAACAAAGCTATGCTCTACATGATATTTGTCACAAAATTCCTAAGACCAACTATCTAATAAAAAAAAATCCTGTAAAACGATCATAAATATGAAATTCTAGAGACTCTTTTCTGTAGAATATTAAAAAATTCTCAATTTTGATATTGAAATTTGTTACATAGTGTGATGAGATAAATGAACCTTAAAATTAACTGTTTATTTTAATATTTATTTTGTGCTATTTTTAACTTTAAAATTTTATAAGGATTTTATCAAAATTACGTTTCATTTATCTATTCTCATTTTTTTTGTACTGGAACCAGCACACAAACTGGTTCACCCTGGTCTCGTTTAAGGTACTCATTTCAGCACGATGAGTATGGAAGCGCATCTGATTCGAAATAGTTTCAATTCCAATAACAAAACCGTACGCAAATCGAAATAGTCAAGACGATTCCAAATTGTGAACTGGAAAGGTTAAAAATTCGAATCGATGTTATCGACTTATTTTGCTGCTAATGCTTTATGGTGGAATTTTCTTGAAAATTTTCTTGCCAATAAAAAATATTTAACAATCATCTTTTCTTGTATCAGAGAGGAGTCATCAGCTCTCACAGACCCAGCTTGCAAAGTAAAGAGTTGGTTTTTTCTCCAAATAGTTAATGAGATTTCATTAAGAGGACATACATGTACTATGTCAAGTAAAGTCAAGGCGAATCTTTCATCTCTCAAAAAAAATAAAGATCATTTTTTATAAATTTAAATAAATACCAGGTCTTAACCGACGAATTATTTTTTACATGATGAATAAAATTGATAAGAAAATAGTCTTTTTCAATTAAGTTGGTCACAGTTTGGGTAAGATCGGTGAATAAAGTCATTGAATAAACGTTAACATTAATATTTGGCAACAGTTATAAAAAAATACATGTGACTTCACAGATTTGACGTTAATTGACTGAAAATACGTAATTTTCCGAAAAATGCACAAAATTTAGGGTTTTTGAGGGTTAACAGTTAACCGTTAACCAATATACATTCAGAAAAGCTAATACATAATAATTGAAACATAAGACTCACGTTTTGATTTGTGTCCATATTATTTCCTTTTCTAAGAGAAACTTTCCATTCGGCACTTCAAGGGATTTATATAAACAATTTTAAGAATTGAAAAAAGAAATTATGTTTTTTTTAGTTATAATTTATAACCAATTAACAATAACTGACAATAATTGAAATCCGTTATTGAAAGAAATGTATATGTCGAGAAATGCCATCAATACTAAAGTTATAAAACACATCAGTCTAAGAATGGATAAAAAATATTTAAATAAATTCGTTCTAGAACTCACTTGCGCTTTTTTGTTTTGAAACACACTTATTGACACTTGACCTGGTGAAAAAAATCCCAGGCATACTGCAAATTGTTTATCCTTCCTTTTTGAGGAAGATGCGATGAAAATCTTACACCAACTTATCATTTATGGAACCCTCATTTATGGAAACTATTTTTTTTAGCCAAAGTGGGTTTCCATAAATGGTAAGTTGGTGTACTGTTTATTCTTATTAATCAGTATAGTCTATACTGTATAGACCGAACATTATTGTAGCTTTAAAAAAACAGTTTTTGTTTCACCTTTGACGGTCCGGAATAACGAATTTATAAAACAAAAAATGGTATAAATTTTAAAGTCATCTTGAAAAGTATTTTTATAGTTAATAAAATACTAAATGTATGATTTTAAGTTCAGGAACCACCCGGTCAACCACAATGATCAGTAAAAGTTTAAGATTCTTAGTGTACATACTATACTTTAAAATTGATCTTCAACTTTGACCGGTCATTGTGGTTGAACGGGTGGTTGTTGAACTCTGATCCCCATGCCTTAATTGACCCAGATATCAGTTCGTATAAAAAATCGTGAGATATGTCTCACCTCATTTTTGCAGAAAGAAAAATACGCTGGTTGGTTATTAAATAACCGCTATAAAATAACTGTTATTTGCTCATTCAAGAACTTGATAACTAAACCTTTCAAATCATGAGAATTTGACCTTGGAATATTTAACTTTTAAATTTAAAATGACCAAAAAAATCTTAACAAAATGATCGAATAAAATCATACGGAAATTCCGTATTTCAAATTAAATAATTTTTTTGATTTTCAATTATTTTTGACTTTTCTAAACAGAAAATTATGAAAATTTTATAAAGTTTAACGACAATTTATGACTTTCTTTATTAAATAAATGTTTATTCATGTTTTGATAACACAATTTCAGTTCAAAATTAGTAAAAACTTTCAGCTAGCAAATTTCTTATCCGTCATCTTAAACATTGCGACATTTCTGTATAGATCTCTTAAATTTTGTTCTGTTTCTTTTTATTATTTTGAAGGTGGGAAATATTAAATAAAAAGTATCTTTTAAAAAGTTTTATAGTACAAATACTAATTTCAAATTTGGCTTTCGTTTGAATCTAACCTTGTTTGCTGAGTGACTTTATCGTTGATTCAACCTATAATCGTACCAACGACATCGTACAGATGATTCATTTGATTCGAAATAAAACATTAAAAACAATCATTTTAAAAAGCCAATACAGTAATTAATCATTAAAAATATATATTAAACCCTATTGAAATACAGTCGACTTAAGGGGGCCATAAGTCCGGCAAATTGGTACATTTTTTCAAAGCGATATATGAAAGAAAAAAATCTCTACAGCTTACGAAATCGGAAATATTTCAAGAATTTTGAACATATCATCCGCCGCTTTCACTACAAATATTTCTCCGGTTATCACTACAGAAAAAGAATTGGCAAATATCACTCTCAATCTTAAAATTTCATTCAATATTTACTTTTGAATAATATTTTCTTCAATTTGTTTCGAATAAAATGTAAAATAGTATTTTTTTCTTTAAAAATAAGTATCAAGTCTCATCAACCTACGCAATTTGAGTGAGGTAAAAATTATATGTTTAATCTGTTTGTCACAATAGTTTGTTTGTCACAATAGTAGCGGCGCTTTCAAAAGCGCTTTGCCGCGCGTAGTGTAAAGTGCTGTCGTCTCAAAAAATAGCCGCCGGAGTTGGGAAGCCCCGCTAAATGGCACTTACCGGTTGTACAGCCAAGTGTTGTAAATTTCATCAATAGTTTAGAAATGATAATCGCGCGACCAACCCATTAGTGAACATACGAAGATTTAATAGATACCAGAAAATTAAATTAGTGATTCTGCCTGATTTTTTATTTGAAATTCGAAAAACCAAAAATTTTGGACATGATTTGCGGAAAATTTCCATAATATTTTCAGAAAAGTCGACAAAAGATGAAAAATAAAGATTTTATGATTTTTGAAACGGCGGTCAGAAAATATGGCATCTATAAAAAAAGTCAAAAAGGCTATTTTTTTTGTTTTTCTTCACAGATAAAATTAAAAAAAGACAAAAATTTGGACAAAAAATACGGAAAATTTTCATAATGTTATGAACTTTTTTGAAATTTTTACGATTTCAAGAATGATAACTAGAACTTAAATCTTTCCTCAAATGAATAAGAATGATTTTATTCAGCTGAAATATTTATATCAGTTCAGCGAACTATAATAAGCATAAAAAAATATAATGACTTATTATTTTTGTAAGTTATATTGACTCCAGTCTGTCGAGTTTATGGCACCCCTTTAATGAGGTTGTAGGGTCTCCATCTTATCATTTGATTCATAAAAAAATTACAGCATTATAATTGACTCAAAAACTTGAGGAGGATATCAGCTGAGAGGCCATTTTGAAAATTTAATTAATTTTTAAATTTGTGGTTGGTTTTTGAGATATAGTTTATGTCATTGTTGTATTAAAAAATACTAACAGAATTAGTATTTTTTAATACAACAATGACATATACATTATCTCAAAAAACCAACCACAATTAAACGGTATGAGAGAGATCCACCTGAAGAATTATGAGAGATTGCTTCGCCGTTTGCACAAAAGTAACGGCCATGTTCATTTCTTAACGGAGTGTTCGAAAAGGTCCCTATTGCCCCATCTCACATATATTTCGGCAGCGACTTTAACCCTTGTGAGCATATAAAAAAAGTTCCGCCCAAGGCACCAGAGCCACAATTGTGGCTCTATTTGAATGTTGTTTACAGAAAGCGTAAGGCAGTTGAATTTGAATTTTTCTGCATAAGAAAGTGAGAGTAATAATTTCGCATCCGAATTTATATTCTAGAATTTAAATTTTTGAGTTTAGAAAATATAGTAAGAAGCAAGGTATACCATATACAGTGATACCGGTCACAGTTGTCTTCACAAGTGACTTTCTCGTCGGAAACGATGATAAGTATCCGGCTACGTTTATCGTTTTGCGTCTTGATTTATATCTCAAAATCAAAAGTAATTTATAAATAAGTCAAAATTTTGATGGAAAAATCATGATTTTCGATGAAAAATGTTTATTTTTCCCTATAAAAGCAGATTATTACACTTTTTCATTATTTTTAAGTTAATATGGTAATGAAGTACAACTGTTGAAGCTTTTGATGCTTAAATTCACTTTATAATAATTTAATTTTTTCATGGGATATGAAGTTGAAAATTTAGAAATTTCACTTCCGAAAAAAATATCTGTTCTAGATACCAATAAATTTTCATTTAAACTGTTATGCATGCACAAAACGCTTTCCTAAAAATGGCTAATCTCACATTGTATTTTATGTCTAGTTATGAATAATTTTTCAGGAAGTGAAACATAGGCGAAAATCCATAAATCAACACCCCGTAATTCTGGAACAACATTCGAAAAAATGTCAATTATTTTTTCGGAACCGAATCAAAATTCTTTATAATGTGTTTGAAAGAAAATATTCTACGATCCCGTTTTTGCGTATTTGATGTTTAAGGTTGCTAGCAAGCACAATTGTGGCTCTGTGCTCACAAGGGTTAAGTGAACTTAATTTGAAGAAAAGTGAAATTACAAAATTTCGGCATAAACAACTACAATTAAAATTAGAAGAACAATTAGAAATAAACGAAGATCTGAGATATCAACTAAATTATACATATTCCGTTTTGTCCACAATAATTCACAATTCTGACTTTAATAGTATAAATTATACTGTATAATCAATAACCCTTCAAAATAAAACTTTCAAAAAAAAGGAACAAAATGATAAAAGACGTCAACGTAAAATGAACTTTTTAATAAGAAGTACACAAAATAAGACTTTCATTTTTGAAACAGACAATAACGCGAAAGCCTCAATTATTAATTTTACCAAAGATATAATATTTTATTAATGCAACGTTTCGATATTTCATCTTCAAGCTAATAATAAACTTGTAAGTACAGAAAGTCTTCATTGCACAATCCAGAGTTTTGGAATTTTTCTAAAAATAATACCAAAGATAATTTTGAGATTCCCGAAAATATAACAAAAATGTTAGAATTAGGCCTTAAAAATGCGATTGGTGATATCGGAAAAAAAACAAAAATTGCATAAAAATGAAATTTTATTTACTTATTAGTTAGATTATGCACAAAAATCTAATTTATCAACGTTTAAAATCGCTGAAATTAGAGCTCTTTTAACCCTAGAAATGCAAAAACTTAAAAACTGCAACACACCGAATCTCGATAGCAAGGCAATAAGGAAATTTTTTGACCTGAATATAAATGTTGTATTTGTTGAAATAGATAAATCAAAAAACCTCGCGTTGATTGATTTGGATGACTATTGCCATAAATTAATTCAGGTTTTTAACCCTGTAAAATTTGAAAAGTTGTCTAGAAACCCTTTCGATGTTGACATTAGAAATTTTTATAAATTAATAAATAAAATGAAAATTTATTACTATTGATGAATTCCGTCAAATAAAACATTTTCATAGTATAAAAAAGGGTAACGGAATACTTAAGGTCATGCCAATAAGGTCAATTATTAATTCCAGATTTTCTATCACCAGTGGTTCCGAAAAATTTATTTTAAAACTGATAAAACCACTTTTGTAAAAATGCGAATATTTTCTTAGCAGGACTATGGCTTTTAACGAAAAATTCAATAAAATTATACCAAAATTTACCAACTTTTATGAGGTTGTATCGTTCGATGCCACTTCTCTTCTCACATCAATAAATGTCCCAAGAGTGGTAGACTATGTCATAGGCAAAATATACGAGAATCCTGATATTTTTTTCGGTGAAGATAACCTTGATAATTTTTCACCTCAATTAAATTTGAAAGAATTTATGCTAGGCGTACTATTAAAATTAAGCGCATTCACCACCCTTAACGGTTTTTATCGCCAGACAGAAGGTCTGGCTATGGGGTCAAAGTTAAGCTCAGCTCATAAGTAATATACTTTTGCATATGTTGGAGTCAACTATCACTACGGAGTTGCTGTATCAAAAAATATTATTATTTTATTCACGGTATGTGGACGATTGCCTACTTTTGGTCCGCAAACGGGAAAAAATAATATATTGTTAAAAATGAATATGTTTGATTCTTTTCTGAAATTTACGGTTGAAGAATTGCAAAATGACGTGCTTGTTTCTTTAGATACCAAAATAACTCAAAATGATGATAAACTTGAGCTCATGCAGCACCGTAAGACTAGTACCGATACTACTTGTATGATGAATTATCGAAAGTCAGTTGCGCCTTTACAATATAAAAATTCGTACATAAATGGCGAAATTTATAGCGCTTACCACTGCACTAGTAATAAAGCTAATTTAAACTTGGCATCAAAAAATTTGGAAGAAATTTTTGTGTTAAACCAGTACCCTAGAAAATTAATTAAAAATAAAATTAATGGAATTGAAGCGCGTAATTTTGGTCCTAACCCTGATGAAGAACTTCGTCTAGCAGACGAAAATAACCCAGAATTAAAATTGTTTTATCTCAGTATACCGTATACTAGTTTTAGATGTAGCAATATTGCAACAAACATAATTAAAATTTTGGGAAAATATCCAGAAAACGGGTCGATAGTGAAATGTATAAAAAGTGACATGTATAAATTTATTTTTTTGCATAGCCCAATCAAAAAAAATTTGCTAAACATTTTTTAAATGTACCAAAATCTGTATTTTTCATGATGTCATTGCATTTTCAAAATAATGTGACGAAAAAAAGATATTTTTTTATCATATTTTGAGAAATTTGATCTCATATCTGATCGAGTTAAACATTGGAATATTTATGCTCTAGATCGTTTTCGCCTGTCCATGTTCAAAATCTCAAATTTATACATTTCACTTTTTATACATTTCACTATCGACCCCCAGAAAACTATCGTGCGAAAAAAATTTTCAAAACCATAACATTAGAAAACACCATTCTGCCTAGACTTAAACCATTTAAACCACTTCTTTTAGTCCTTAACACAGTCTATATTTTCACATGTGTTTGCTCAGAAACCTATATAGGCCACACTTCTAGATTGTTAAAAAATAGAATCCAAGAGCATAACAGATGCAAAAAATTCCATGTCTACGAACATATTATTAACTGTTTTCAGTACCATGAGTCCCTAAAGGAAAAATATAGTACGGCTCCGAGCCTAACACAGTTAAGAAACCACCTATATGAGCATTTTACAGCTCTATCAAAAAACTTGCCTAACTGGCATGAAAGAACGGCATTTGAAGGTTTAATGATAACTCAGCTACAACCTACGCTTAATAAGCAACTAAAATATAAAAAATCTAATTTGAAATATATTTGTATTGCTCGTATAAACGATCCTTTTAACCTCCTCACACCTAAAAACGAGAACTTCGCCTCACACCCAAAAGCCTATCTGAAGGCAATACTTTGAGCGCTTATCACGGGAAAACTGGAAGAGATATCAATTAACTTATTTTTCACTGATTGAGATCAAGGATAGAATTAAATAAATACACATAACATTTCCAAATTTCAAAGTCTGTGAACTCGATAACTGCCAGTGAAAAGAGAGGTTCACTCACCTTGTATTTCTTGGAAAACCATACAGTTTGTACACTGACATATAAGTAAGAAATTTACAAGTGAAACTCTAGCTATTTATAGCTTGTCTCAAATGTGAAATATGATATCTTGATCGCTTACAAAACAATTATTCATATCGCCGCGCGTCAAAATATACGCTGCAAAATGTGAAAAATATTGCTAATCATCTGATAACTAAAAATCAGTACCATCTTATGTTCTACACTTGATCGATTCGTCTTTGTCGGTTTTATTTGGGTTAAATTGCCGTTCAATTTTTTCGGAAAATAATTTTTTGAAAAATATTTTTTTCCATTATTTTGAGTTTCATAAAATCACTTGTGAATAAATTATTCTTCGTATAGAGACTGCAGAAAAAATAAACTCATATCAAAAGAATCCTGAAATACTTTTCTAAAAATTGGTTTCCTCAGAATTTTGATTTTATGTATCGTTTTCACACAATTAATTTTTTAAAAAATTTTGGCGAAAATCCTAAAAAAAAGTAGGAAAAAATATCCTTCGAACGGCTAATCGTATGAAATATGAAAAGACAGAAATTGAAAATCCGACAAAAATGAAACTGAGCTTTATGTTTCATGTGCTAAAAGTACAAAGCGGGTGTGTAACAATAGTTTAATACAATTTGTATATTAACTATTTCACTCGAGAAGATTTTATAACTTGAGTTAACTTAAGAAGAAATGACTCGAATACAAAGAACAAATTTGTAAAAAAAACTTTTCTGAATGGAACTCCGACGGAAGCCAATATACAGACGTTTTGATTCAAATATAGAATTAAAATTTTAATGCTTCTAAAAGAAAAAAAAATTAATAAAAAATAGTAAAAGTATCTTTTCAATGGCGGTTCCGTGTGAATCGGAAACGGATGTTGGTAGAGAAACTACGATACGAATGGCTAAAAATTCAAATAATCATGCTGTTCTGATGCTCGAAAAAGACTTTAATAATAAAACTTAATCACTGATAATCACGGAACTGATTTTTAAAGTTATATTATAAACTTTTATCATAATTTTATATTGAAATTATATTTTAAGTTTAAATTTTGCCTACTTACAGAACAATTAAAAAACAGCAAATCAAGAAAATTTACGAAGGACAAATGGACACCAGGTTTGAACTAGAATAAGTTTGATTAATATATATAATCAAATACTGTGCGTAACCTCTGAAGTCGACACTCGTGAAGGAGGTGGCATGGATAAATCCTGAGGTTTTTCATTTTAATTTTTTAAGAAATCTTGTTGAACCGAATAATTAACATAGGCTATGAAACATAGCCCATCATAACTTATAAATTGTTACATTAGTAATTCAAGCATATGGTATGCATATTATATTAACTCTATCACGTAAAACATTTCCACAAGTGGGCGCTTAAGATAAGTCGGTGAAATTCGGATCTGATTATGAGTACACGGGGTAAAATTATCCTTCACTAGATACTAATCCCCTGTTCACACTGATGTTAAGTTTAGTACCTGTTAAAATATCTGGCCAAGCTGGGCCAGCTTCTTAAAAAAACATCAGGATAAACAGGGGACATGAGATGTTTCTTATCTAGTTTCTCGCCTTAGACAAAAAACCTAAATAATGTTAGGCTTCTGTTTTTTGAAAATTTGATTTATATCCTTTTTACCAACGGAACTCCATCTGAAAAACGTTTACTCTCTCTTTAGCGCGAGTTTGAATCCCACTAATGTTGTCTAAGTGATTGTCTTATTGATTGTTTGAGTGACACACCGATGAAATTGAGCGGTCCCAATATCAAGCACCATTGCCTAAAATAATTTTCAAGACAGTTACTAAGACAACATTAGTGGGATTCGAAGACGCGCTATAAAATATAATATAGAATATAGTATATAAGATAATTATATAAGATAATTTAATATATAGAATAGAATATATTAGAGATAGTAAACGTTTTTGAGATGGAGTTCCGTTGGTGAAAGGATATGCAATAATGCTTTTATTTATTTTAGTTTTGTGTGCTAAATAATGCCGAAAATAAAGAAATTATTATAAAATGCCTTTTTAATAATGCTGGATTCATTTTTGAAATATCAAAAGTTTTTGGTAATTCCTCAAACATTGATGATTATAAAAACTCATTTTTTATCAACGTTTCGATTTATTTATCATTCTAAGATTTGAACTTTAAAATAAGCGAAGAATAAATTATCCAAATCTGAAAGTCTGAATTTTTGCAAAATTTTATTAACTTGACAGAAATTACCTAAAATTTTTTACAAAAAGAGATACGAAAATGTTAATCTAATTGTACGCAAAAAAGTGTAATTAAAAAATAATTTTCAAATTTTGCATGTTTAGTGCATTTTGTATAGTTTTTCATAGTTGGATCGTAATATCAAAAAGTTTAAAAGCTTTATGATCAAACTGATCGTTTAGTGAAGGAAACCGGTTCTTATGAGAAAGCTTCATTTTTCTCACGATCTTTCGTGTTTCTGAATCCTTTTCCAATAATTTTGAATCTATTTTTTGAAATAGTCAAATTTGGCTTTCGGTGGGCTAGTAAGTTTTGAATGTTACCATCGGTGAAAATTGTGCTTCCTGTTTATATTTTTCACACGAAATAATATGCAGATTAATGTTTGAGTAAGAGAGGGCATCTGATGCTCCCTTATGCGCGTTTTTAACATTCGTAAGGTTTGTCCAATGATTTTCGTCACATGGACATTTAAAACAATACGTAAACGTTTGATTTTTCGAAAGTGTCTATTTGTGCTTTAGCCAGATGTGAAAATAGTTTACTGATTTTTATAACTCTATAAGGAAACATTAACTCGAAAACCAGGACTAATTTAGACATTCGTCTGGTTAAATCACAAATACTGTGTTCTATAAGTGGTGATTGATATTCTAAGCAAATAGTGTGATTTGTTGTTTTCTCAGGTTTCTCACTATTTGCTAAGAATATTTTAGTTTGCTATTGAAAGTGCACTAGGGTACGAATTCCGATATAACTTCTTTAAGTCCTCTACAGTTTCTAAAAAAGTTTCTCTAGAGCATCTAGCATCAAACTCTCTATGTAAATTTTGTAAAAATCGCACCTTATTTATATTTTGGACTTGAAATTTGACTCTTCAAATTGTCATCACTGTATCTAATGAATTTTTTCGGTATTTTTTAATTCGATTTTTTCATCCTTATTTAAGAAGATATTAATGTCTAAAAAATTAATCAAATTTTCTGAATTCATATATTCAACAGTAAATTTGAGCGATTTATCTCAATTATTAATTTCCTTCAAAAAATTCCGGATGGCGTTTTTGTGGATAATCAATATCGAATCATCCGCAAATCTGTACATAGGGAATAAAATAAAGGCAATAACACGCCTACGTTTTTCTACAAATTTGTATCTTTTTGCCTTACACGCCTACGCATTTTTGGGAATGACCATTCCCTCAACTTGAACAGGGTAGTATGACAATATTTTCTTATTTTTAATGTATTTTTTTACGATTTTTGTGTCAAGATCATTTACAAAAATGTTGCTGAATGCAAGACTTAAACTACTGCTCATACTGAGGCCTGATTGTTGCTGATAAAAGCCAACTGGTGTTCTAACAATACTGTAATTTTGAAGAATTTTAATTGAAAGGTGATAAATATTCTCTTGTTGGTGCTCGAAAAATCTTTCCATCTTTATCTTTTAAATTGAAGTACTTTTTAGGGTCAAAATAAATTTTTTCTTATATTATGGAAACACAGCGTACAACATTGACACTAAAATACATTTGTTTTATGTCTATTGCGATCACACAGTGAATTTTTGGGTCAAAATTTTCAATTTTTTTCAAAAAAATTTCTTTGAATTCTTCGCATTCAATCACTAGTGGTTTTATAAGTTTGTTTAAAAATATTTCCGCATTATTGACCATACTGTAATAAGAGGTAGCTATGGCCCTTAAAGGTTCAGAACTTTTATGAAGCTTAACAGTCCCATAAAATGAGGAAAGTGAATGAGATGGGAATAAACTACAAATTTTCCAAATAGGGAGGCACCCTGAAAAACTTTTTGTAAGAAGTTTGCGAAAATCTTGTAAGTCATTTACTAAACAAGTACTTTTGTAATTTTTACGTTCTTTGAAATTTTGATCTAAAAGATTTTCGAGCTTTTTATGGTAATCTGCTTTTGTTTGAAAAATTAAATCTGCTTGTTTATCTACAGTCAATAAAACAATATTTTCATTTTCTTTTAAAAATGTTCGGATAGATTTTACTCTGGGGTCATATGTTTTCGAATTAGTTATATTTATTCTATTCAAAATAGAGTTAGCCTTAATTCCTGCTATGTCAATTTCTGTCACACCGTTTTGGCGGGCTTCTTTTTCAAATTTGATAAAAAGTTTATTCAACTCTGCAAAAACTGAGGAGGACAGATCTGTATCGCTGCTCATGCGATTTTTGCCAAGTTCTAAAATTTCCAAAGCATCTGTATGGATGGTTATGTTGATCCTATTATGAACTTTAATTNATAAATTTGTAATGGTTTTCAGGTTCAGCACATAATTTTTAATTTGTAAGGATAAATTTTGAAATTCTATTTTTCTGATTTTTATTCTTTGCAATTTCAAATTTTTTTCTGCGGTCATTTTCGTTTTTTGAGTTTAAACATCTCAGCAGATTTTAAACCTATGTTTTTCATACTTATTTTGAGGAAATTTTGATGCAAATTGTAGTCGTCACATTTTTGCAAAAATTTCAGAGACTGTTCAGCTCTGTGTATATTCTTTAACTTATAAAAAGCTTGTTGTGGAAGCGGGTTGTTCGGAAAGTGTATTCTTCTTTCTTCTGCTTCAATTAAATTATAAAAACTCATTTTATATCAACGTTTCGATTTATTATCATTCTCAAGAATGAACTTTAAGTAAGCGAAAGAATAAATTATCAAAGTGTGCAAGTCTGGATTTTTTTGCAAAAATTTTTTAACTTAAGTTTTTGACAAAAAAGTGATACAAAAATATTGTCTAATTTTTACAAAAAAGTGTAATTTAAAAAAATAACCAACTTATTATTTTGTAAGTTAAATTGACTCCAGTCTGCCGAGTCGATGCAGGGATTGTCGAGTCCTTAAAGGGATTGTGGGTGCAGTAGTTAGTTTCGACCACGGTCTCAAATTCGGTATAATTTTTCTTGCATCCGACCATCCAGCACATGATAATTGATTGCAGGGAAAAAAAAGTTTTTTACTATCGAATAACTAGTTTTAGAATATCGAATTTGCTTGCAAAAATAATAAATTTATTTAAAATTCTAGACAGAGGATAGTCTCAAATTACGAAGAATAATAATCACAGCAAAAACGCCTGAACGAAAGTATTTCAATATTATAATTGTTAACTCGTAGACTCGATTTCTGACGA
>SCLH01000055.1:387442-414825 GCA_004367855.1 Oikopleura vanhoeffeni | reverse complement strand
GGGGTAGGTGTCGGTTTTTTTGAGCCCTTTATAGAATTAATTTATGATACATTAATATCGGTTATGACTAAAGTTGACCCAAGGAATCTCATGGTGGCAATTATTTTTTTCAAAACAATCTAGAACAAATCTAGAATTTTCAAAATTCGAAATTTTTTTGCTTTAACTCGCATAAAACCGGTATTCCACCATGATATGAACATTTTTTATTGGTGAATATGCCCACCGAAAACGATGCATGACATTAAAATTATCGGAAATTTCCTAATCGAATTCTAGAAATTTCAATTATTTTGAGCCAAAATGTTAAACCTAATTATCGAGTTTGACGCTGATTGGTTGAAAATTTTGATTAGCTGTAAGCCAACTTTTTGATCAGTGAAATCTCAGCTTCAATTTGGTGGTACTTTGTTTCGATCGAACGAACTTTTTTTTCGAAGTTTTCATTTCCCGTTCACTTCATTCAATTTTCTAGAATTCTAGAATTTATTCAAAATTCCGTCTCATCACTTTTACCGCATATATTTATCTGCCTTAGTCCAGAAAAATGGCTTCATTCTAAACATTCGTCTAAAAAAGATAGAGTTTGAAGTCGAAAAACTGGCAAAATCGGCGTTTTAGTGAGATTCTAGAAGAAAAAAATCAAAAATCGAAAAATTCCTTCTCATCACTTTTTTGTTCTTATTTATTCGCTACTCTGTGTAAATTTTGAGACGCTTTGTATCTGGGGTCTAAAAGAAGATAGATTTAAAAAAAAACGTTTAGCGCTCTAGAATAGACTCACCGCCTGGTGGTGTGATGTAACAAGGTTGACTGTGAGATGTGTAATCGTTAGACGAAGGCTAGATCTACAAACGACTATCCTCAGATTCTTTATAACTGCCCTAGAACTGTTCTGAGCCGTGATTAAAAGGTACCAAAAAGCGACACATACCCCCTTAAACTCGAAATATGATTTTTTTGTTCATTTTCCAAAAAAAAAGTGCTTCAATTTTTTCGAAATTAGGCTCAAAAGAAAGCCAGTGAAACACATTCGAGAAAGTTGGCTTACGTCAAGACGATATATTTTGATTGAAGCATTTTTTTCCGAGATTTTTTCGAAAATGACCAAAAAATTCATATTTCGAGTTTCAGCTGGAAATTTCAAATTCGCCCTTGAGAGTCTTAAGATAATGAAAATAAACGATCATTGAAAAAAAAATCATGAGAATCGGTTAATAGACGAAGCCAAACATAACTTTTTAATAATGGATTTTGGTACTTTTCTACAAAATTTTTTTGTATTCTCAGAATGACCAATTGAACTTTTTTCTCGCGATATATCGTAAAATAAACATTTTCGCATTCTTAGTTTGTTCAGGAAAGCCGATTGAAAAATATCTAATTTGCTTCAACCACTTAAGGGGGTGGTCGTCGCAAAATGTGGCTGTAGAAACAAATTTAGGTAGTCTTTTTATCTCGATACATGGTCAGGAAAACACTTTTTGAGGGTTTCAGAAATATTTTGTTTGAAATAAGTTGAAATTTATCAATTTTTGGAAAATAAACACACGATTTACAGAAAAAAAAGTCATGAATTTAGACAAAACTCTGCGCACCGATGTGCACGGACTCTTCAGCTGCACATTCAGGTTTCGAATATCTGACTTAAAAATCTAGGAGGAGATACATTTTGATTGAGACCCCTAAAATAGGGTCAAAAAACTGTTTTTTGGTGATTCTGAAGACAAATCAAAAAAAAATTTCCAAAAACTCTGCGCAGCGGTCTGCTCACGTTCTGTCCGGTTAATTAAAGTCATGAATCATTTTTGTACCTTAATAAACCAGGGAGAAGATACATTTAACAAAAATAATTCCATCAGTTTTGTAAGCACGTTTCTGATTGGACGAGCCATCCGTCACTTTTCATTTAATTTTAGGATGCAAGATTTTTGTTCAAATATATCAGAGAGGTAATGTTTGGTCCGACGATTTGTACTTTTTTTTACAATTGGTCATTGAAAACCCCCCATTTTCGCCTTAAAATGCGACAACCACCCTCTTAAAAGCTTTAGTCCTTTTTAGTTTTTCTGTAAAAACGGCAAGATTCTTGACTCAGGTATGTCTTATATCTTACGTACCACTTCCTAAATGCCTGTGCAGAGGACCAAAGTTGTATGCATGCATTTTTCTGATCAATTTTCGACGAAAAACGTTTCAGAACAAAAATACTGTTAAAATAAATTGGTCACAAATTATGACGGGCATTCAAATTTTATTCAAACGTTGTCGATAGATTCAAAAGATTATTTGTTTGTTTCAGCTGAATCAATTAATAATAACTTAGCTTACTGATAGAGACTGTTTTCTATTATTTCTTAATTTTTCTTAAAATGACTAAGAACAATGTAGGAGTCCATTTTGTAAACTAATGCTTGCAAATCTTTTAAATACCAGAAATACTGTATTTCGAACTTAATCTCTCAGACTGTATAAGTCAAACCTTTTCCGACTGTAATTTTCTCAATCATTTTTCCAAAACAAGATATCAGGGTACTACATTGATTATATTATATAATTTATATATGTACGCCGGAACACTTTTTCGAAAAGCTTATAAGTTATAACTCTGGCCATTTCAGGATGAGAGTGGCCTTATAATTGTTAAAAGTTTATTGTATGCCTTTTTATGTTAAAAATTTGATTTGGTTATATCTTCAATCCGGGAAGAGAGCCCATTTTTAGTAAATTATACTGAAATTTAAGCTTGATTTACTAAAAATGGTCTCTCTTATAATATTTCAGATATCTTACACGATATATCCTTTTGACAGCACAAGTGCCTCTCAGTATTAAATAGGGTGTCCAAACCGTTTACATTTCAGCTTTTCGAATTGAATCATACGCGTTCTTGGACAGCCCAAAATGAACACATATACACATGAACTTATTAGCAAAATTCCGAATCATACAATTTTTATTCATCTTGGCTGCTACAGTGTAGAATTCACAATTTGGTTGCAAACTATGAGTTTTGATACTTTATTTTCAAACTAACTATTATGGTGTCTACATAAATTTGGAGGTATACCTAGCGTGTCCACCAATCGATTTTCGGCCAAAATCGACCTCGTTAGATAAATTTAAAAAATGAAAAAAAAATTTGAAAAACATTTTCGAAAATTTTTTTCGAAAATTTTTTTTGAAATTTTATAAAACACTCACAAAAATTTTTCATCGAAAATTTTTTTTCAGTGTAGAAAAATACTTAGAAAAAAATTTCTAAAATTCTCAAAAAAGTGTAATATGACACCATCTATCTGAGATATATGTACCAAAAACTGGTGATAGCTAAGTTCGACAAGGCGGTCATTTTGATAAATAAATAATTTTTGTCGGATCAAACGGGCATCCCTTTTTCCTAACTTTACGTTTTTTTGTGAAAAATCGAGGTTTGGGAGCCAAAAAATCAAAATTTCGAAAATTTTTTTTTTAGAAAAATTTTGTTAATTTCATTAATAAGTGTCGTTGACCCAAAAACTGCCGATTTTGCATTTAATTTATATTAATTAAATACTGAAAACACGAAAGTTTCAAAACAATCCACCCATTATTTCTATAAGTCGAAATTAATGGTGGACACGCTAGGTATACCATTTTCATCGATAATTTTTTCGGTCGACTTTTTTATCCCTATCTTTTGCTTTGAAAATTGCGTAGGCGTTAAAACCTCTTTTATCAACAAATAAAAATGTAAACAATTGAAATATGTGTGTTGATATAACAAATTGAGGGTGTGTTGATTAAGGCGTCACCGGTCGAGGCCAAAATAGAGACTAAAGGGTATCTGGGAAATCCGAGGATATCATTCCTCTTAATTTTTCCCAAAAAATTCGAAAAAAATGATTTTGAAAATTTTCGAAAATTTTTCGAATTCGACCGGTGACGCCCTAGTGTTGATATAACAAACTTTTTCAGAAATACACTTTCATAATTCTATTGAAGTCAATGCAAAAATAAAATTTGGAACATATTCTAGAAATTTTTATTGAAAATAATAAATATTTTCCGCCTACACATTTCTCTATAGTTAAAAATAAGCTTTTTATAAAAGTCGACCAAAAAAATTATCGATGAAAATGGTATACCCTATAAATTTGTTACTTTGAAATAAGAGAGCCCAAAAAATGCAATACAGTTCCCCTGAATGTAAAGTCCCCATGACTGATTCCACTTTGCGTTAACTTTAAGGAACCAATTTCTTGACCTGTATTCCTGCGAGTGCAGAAAATATATCCGAAATTTTCGAAAATTTTAGTCATTATTCAGATAAAAATTTTCAAAAAATCTTTTACTACACTTTCAATCACAAAGAAATGTCGTGACTTTGCGAAAAAGGAGCGCCAGCGCGCCACCATGGCGTGACCTAAATTGGTCTAAGCTGCAATTAAGGAGGTAACCGACGGAAATCTATGTCTCGAGATCTACACATGCTACGAAGCTAATTCTTGCGGCATTCGAACTTTTGTTGTCGATTTCATTCAGAAAAATAGAAAAAATTAATTTCGGACAAAAAATTTTTCAGAAATTTCGAATTCTCTCTAAGTGTTTTATGCTGTCATTTTTGAACTGCTGAATCAAAAACCATAATTTTTCTTGCGTTGGGTAGTCAACATTTCAAATTGTATAAAAAATTAAAAGATATTTATTTTTCGAAAAAAAATTTTCCACAATTTTCTTAAATTGAGAAATTTGAGGTAACCGACGGAGGTCTTTATCTCGAGATCTCCACATGCTACGAAACTAATTGTTGCGGCATTTGAAATTTTGTTGTCGATTTCATTCTAAAAAAATAATTTCGGACAAAAAATTCAAAAAAATTTGGATTTTTTCTCAGTATTTTTTTTTCGAAATCGTGCTGTATTTTGAGAAGACCATATCAGAATTATTATTTTTTTCGGTATCGGTTCCCTTGTTATGTAAGCTATAGGAAAAAATAAGTAAATAAACTTTTCTCGAAAAAAATATGTAAATAAACTTTTTTCGAAAAAAAAATTAAAAATTGATCAAAAATTGGGAAATCTGGCGAATTAGACACAACCGAAACTTTGAACGTCTCGCATATCAAACCAAAGAAGATATTGTAAACGAATTCCACTTTAACCTGGAGCACACAATTTCTAAAAAGTTATTTTTCTATAAAAAAAATCTGACATCAGTGCTCCAAATGAAATTGAATAAGTACTCAATACACCCAAACAGTCAATTTAACAGTAATTTTTGTCGATTTTAAGCAAATAGATAGAAATTACATTTCTTATTCCATTTTACTTCCTAAAAAAACATTATAGTGGGCGTTATAAAATTATAAAATTTGACATCTCATGACTAAATAAAATGATACGAATTTTGTCAAAAACCGGGTTTTAACCAGTGTCACGACCGGTACAATCATACAAAAACTTTTAAATACATTTTGAAAAATTCAGACAAAAATCAACTATATTTCAAGATATCAGTATCGGGTTGTCTGTCAGAACAGGACTGACGTTTTAAAAAAGGTTAAACGCGTCGGTTACCGCCTTAAGGTTATCGAGATAAGGGTAGACCAAAAAAGTTTTTTCTCAGACTCTTTTGGGAAATTTGAAATAATAATCTGGTAAATTTCAAATATTCTTTATTGAAAATCATTTTTCGTCCACGAAAAGTCAGCGAAAAAAGGGAGAATTACTCGCGAATTCGATCTTTCTTTTTTATTGGTATACGAATCAAAACGCAATATCGCCGTTAACTTGGGATTTTGAACATTCCAAATACCGAGTAAATCTGAATATCGAATTATTGTTAACCAATCGGCGGAACTATCTGAAATTTCGGATAAAACTCAAATACATAATTAAAATTACCACAGTTAAAAACTTTTCTAAAAGTTCAAAGACCAGGATGTTGTTGGAACTAATAATTTATTCCAGCTACAACTGAAACTATGATATTGCGATTGTCCGAGAAATTTTCTGTTGTTACAATCATTGTAATACACTGTTAATATATTTTTAGCAAAGTTTATGTTCTCAACCAACTTGATAAAATTTACAAAAAGCAGCTTTCTTTTCATCAGGAAAGGGTGATTGATGATCAAACGATATTTTTGAATAATATTTGAAAACTTAATAAAAAGTTAGGTCTTACGTAAAATGTCTAATCTATGAAATTTCTACCGAGGAAAATGTCTACTAATTAGTAAATTCACGAATATTACTATGGTTACTAGTTTACTCGAAACGAAAAAAAGCCTGGATTGCATAAAGTAAAGCCTTCAGCCAACCAAAGTCAATCCTGATCTCGTTTCGATCCGGTAGAATCAAAAAACCTTCTACGATTTTTCTGACTTATAACTTGAAAATTAAACAATTAGTTGTGGTCTCCCGGATATATTATGTACCGTTCAAGCGCTAAAGAGCTCTGAACTTTGAAGCTTTTACAATGTGTTAGAAATCGCCGATTGAAATGAAAAATAAATAATCAGAAACGACATTCAAAAAGTGCGCGGTTTTTGCACAATTCTAGATTACTTTTTCTGAAATATCTTGAAAATTAGAATACAACAGTATTATTTATAACTTATTAAGCATTCGAAAGTTGAAAGAAGCTGAAATTCAGCATATTTAATAATTGCTCTCTGGTCATGAAAAAACGATAACAAATCAAATTTGTTCTTACCAGCTATTCTGATGGTTGGAATTTAACTATGCATATGCAAATGTATTCAATCCTGCATATTAATAAAGTTACAGCCATTTGAAATTGCTTGCAGTTAGCTAGATTTAACACTCACAACCTCCTCAAGTTCATCTTCTTTCACAAAAATTCATCTTAAAATTAATCACTCAACTTTTGAAAGATTGTTAAGGCGGTGTAATTTGTACAAAACTCAAATAAATGAAATATGTTCTCCGTAACTACTTATCAATCCGAAAAAGTTTCTAATTGTTCATAGCTCTCTAGCGCTTCACGATACGTAAGATCACCTTGATCTCACGATTTATTAATCTAGGAATTTTTTTCGGACAATTTTTTTCGGACACAAATCTTTAAAGAATGGAAAACCTTCAAAAATTGATATTTCATAATAAAGTGTAAAATATCGAAGAAATGACCCAAAACAAGGCTCAACTGAGCAGATATTCCAGAGCAGCGGATCTGCGGAGAGCTTCTGGTAACCATCAAAAAGACATCAACAGACTTGGAAAAAAATGGCAAAAAGCTGTGCAGACCATAAAGACAGGTGAATACCCTTAACCCTTGGAAGCTCCGAACCGATTAATCGGCTTTGAAAATTTTAAACTCTCAAAATAAGAGAAAAAAAGCTGTCAACAAATAATGAGCAAAACCCAACATAGAATTTTTGCAAAGGAATTCAAAAAATGAACTTTAAAATTTTTCGATGATTGGTTCAAATTTTTTTTAACCTTACTTTTTTTCTCAATTCCGCCGAAAAAAGTTTTCATCGCTGATTCTGGAATCTTTTACTGAAAACATAATCACTTTACTGTTATCTGAACTCTTTTTATTTTTTTGTGAGTGATATCTCGAAAAACTGAAAATAATAGAAAATTCTAGACTTTAACAAAAAGACTTTTTAAAAAAAATAATATCTCATTTCATTCACAAAACTTTTTTAGGTTGGCATAATAATATCAGGAATATTTACGTAGGGTTTGACAACAAAATATACAGTAGGTGACCAATAAGCTGTCAAGTTTCAGATTTATGCGCAACAAAGTAAAAATAAGGAATTTTAGTACCAGTATCGTGTTCCTTAAATAATTTAAAGCAGAAAATTGGCTTATGGCGTTTGAAAATGGAGTCTAAAATGGACAAAATGTCCAAAATTACCTATTGATCTATCAAATAGTATTAAATAGTATAATATTAGTTTCCTCTGTAAATTTTAAATGTTTACGATATCGTTTTCATAAATTTCAAATTCAACATCTTCAGCAAGATCATCGTCGGAGTCAGAATTCCGCCTTAAACTCTCCCTTAATCTCTTCCGAATGATTCATCAAACGCTATTAATTTGCAAACAACGGGAAAGTAGACAACTGAAACTCTCTT
The DNA here is from genome assembly GCA_004367855.1 of Oikopleura vanhoeffeni. Lineage (NCBI taxonomy): Eukaryota > Metazoa > Chordata > Appendicularia > Copelata > Oikopleuridae > Oikopleura > Oikopleura vanhoeffeni. The sequence continues at coordinate 406,728 of SCLH01000055.1, read as the reverse complement.
TTCCGGTTGTTTGCAAACTTATTGATTTATTTTAAGAAGATTATTTAAACTTTAATAAAGACCGGAATTATTGTACACTGGATAAACGGACAACGCAATAGATAAAAATATTTTTGAAATGACTAAAATAACTTGCTTTGTGGTTCTTTTCATTGAACAAAAAAAGAACATACTGTGGTAGGAATAAGTTAGCACTTGATCATTTGTGGGAAACTGTAGAAAAAAATGTATCAAAATAATTTAACAGACACTTCAGTTAAAACAATTTCCGAAAGCACACGGAACGAACCAAAAGTACCAAAAGAAACATCAGATGATCAGAAATATATCAAAGAGATGGGGTAATTATTTTGATTTCAAATATTCACAAGTTTTTGTTATCTACAACGGTTGTAGGGTCTTGAAAGCCCGAAGTACTTAGGAATGCCAAAAAAAATTCTCATCTGAAATTTAACTAAGTCGACATTTGATAACAATATTTCACTCTCGAATTCTTGAAAACTTAGTAAAAAAAATTTTTCGTCATCCGTTATAATGAAATTGAAAAAATAAACTATTGTCAGAAATTTTATCCTACAGCCTGAGTTTTCTCATTAACTTGGTTTTTTATTCTCCGGGTAGATAGCCAAGCAACTTTTTACGGCGTTTTTTCTGTTCCGCGAAAAAAACGCCGTAAATCACGTGGCAAAATTGACTCATCGATTATCTTAAATCGAGCTGAAATTGAATATGTCTGTCTACCAGGTGGCATAAAAAAACCGCATTTAAAAAGAGAAAACGCAGGCTGTACAATTTCTTGTTCTTGATGTGCTAGTTATTCCAAGGAAAAATCCCTGTGAAGAAATTGAAACGACTTTCGTCAAATATTGTTTTATCTTTCAAGTGATTCAAAAGAAGTTTACAAAAATTTTACTGGAATATTCGACTTAGACTACAAAGTGTCAAAATTTTCAAGCAATATTTTCACTTGAACAACCAGAAATAATAAACCTTTCTAGGATTTTTATGGATAGATATAAACGAAGTTCACAAGGGCGATCAACAGATGGTAATGATTACAGGTTGAGACAAAATATGCGAAGGCAAACACCGAAGGATGAATTGCACCATCATTTGCTCAATAATCTTGCGATTAATGACATTGAAGATAATCAACTTAGCCCATATACTTCGGCTAGTACTTTGACGTCAAGTTTTGTTGAGTCTGAATTCGATAACATTGAAAATGATGTAAGAGTAGGCATTATCAAAATAATACGGAAAAATTTGGTTTATTTGGTTAAATTCACAGTCGATCTTCAAATAGAGTAGTTTGCGCAAGAAAATATTCTTGTTCCCTAACCGGTACAAAAACCGATCCCAAAAATTTGTACCAGTAAGTCCCTATACTTTTGCCTTAAAAACAAATGCATTATTTTGGAGAGTTTCAGTAGACAATTTTTGTCTAAAACACAAATCCAATAGAGACAGCAGTTTCATTAGGCTGTCCCACTCAACTTTTTGATGTTTAGTCCGAAACTTCGAAATAAACAAAAAAATTTGGTCAATTCAGGGTCAACGAAGAAAGTATGCGGTCAAATTTTCAAAATACTAGTGAAAAATCCGGCTTTCTGATAGGTTAAAAACTTTTCTTATTCAAATCAGGTTTTAAAGGTTCTTAATTGTGCACCTTGATTCACTGATTATCTAAATATTTTTTTTACTTATATTTGCAATAAAACTCGAGTTATGGGGCCCCATGGGGCCCCATTTGTCACCCCTAAATTGGGGTTTATGATTGATTAAGATAAGATCTCAAAATCTGAAATTCAAGTTTAACAAAATGTATTAAAAATACATTCACCCAGGTCACCATCCGGGATCAAAGAGGTGTTTGATGACGGAGTATAAGCCTTATACTATAAGGGTTCAAAGGTTGTTTGTAAATTTTTGGTAGAAATGAGGTTGCATAATTTATGGTACAGATAACTGGCAGATATAAGCTACGAAATTTTGTAGAAAAGTATAAGAATAAATTTGAAATATTCAAATACTAACTAATATATATTTTTGAAAATAATATGAATTTGAAAGTTTTTGAAATAAAAGCGCTGAGCGAAATCAGATTTGTTCAGTCGGAGCGCTAAAAAATATCGACGAAAAAATTTGGCCGAATTCGGCGGCTAATTCAAATGGGCGGCAAATTCAAATCGCAAATTCAATGGGCCCCATGGGGCTCTGAAATAACCCAAAATCATTAAAATCTCCAAATTATCCCGAAAAGTACTTGATAAGTTCAACTTTGTTTTCGAAGATTTCTGACCTGGGACAGCCTTAATTAATGGGACAGCCTTATATAATTTTTGTGGAAAACGACTAATTTTCGTTTGCTTAGATTTGAATCTAGAATTCTTAAATAATAAGATAAAAAAAGTTTCCAACTTGCTCTCTTTTTAATATTACGAAACCCATATTAACTTTAGAAAATCAATAAAACAATTTGTAAAAGAGTACGTCTTGATATTTCTTCTGCAATTTAGCCTATTCGATAAATATAAAGCAAAGTTCAAAATGTTTTTGAAAATTTTTCTCAGTTAGATTCACATCGTATAAGTTAAGGGTGAACTAGTAAGAAAGCGAGGACTGTGACTTATTTCACCGAGAAATGTCTGACTGTGCAAATTATAATGCTCGAAAAATTCTAAATTATCCATTTACGTGAAATATTGAAATCAATTTTCACAACAGAATGTCCCTCTTTCACATAAAAGTTATAGCCCAGGGCTATCAGCCCTTTAAAAAGTAGTGAGAAATACCCAGCAATTACAGCAATTGATATGTCCAATCTCCTTAAGGGGGTTGTGGGTGTAGAATGTTGAAAATGCTTGGGAAATTGGCCACTTTTCCACCAGGTCTGGAAGGGTCGATAACGAGTAGATAAGAATAAATGAAAATAAAAATAGTGGAGACTTAAACCTTCTCTTTCGACTGCAAGTAAAATTGTTCGATTCTGGTCAAAGGTGACTCACTGGTGGCGCACTAAAAAACCGGTAAATATATGTTCTCTATTCACAAAATTGGTTAAATTTCGGTCAATTTTGCTTTTAATTGAATCAAACAAATATGTTCTGCGTTTTGCTTATTAAAGAAAATATTCTTTGGTTTTTAAGTGGTGAAAATTAAATTCAGAAAATATATTAATTCTCGGTCAATTTTGCTTCAAATTGAATCAAACAAACATGTTTTGCAAAAGTATGAAGTTTTTTCAAGTGAAAATAGGTTCATTTGATATACACCACATACGCAAACGTCCTGACAACAAACGTTCTGACTCTCAAACGTCCTGACAGTTTCTCAAACGTCCTGACAAAAATTTCAATTTGAAGTGGTTTTATTATTGAAATCAGGTACATATGTATACGAAACGTTAGATGATACAATATAAAAAACCAATTTTATATATATTCATTGTTCAAAATATGAAGTTATTTGAAAAAATCGCGAATGCACATTTGCTTTGGTTAGAAAGGGGTAATATTAGGGTTCGGACAGGGAAAAATTTGACTTTTAAACGACTGAATTCAACTAAAAGCAAAATAAAATTTTAATGTAGAATTGAAAACTAAACAAAATGTCGAAAAAAAAAATTGTCACATGAGATTTCGTGGGATAATTAGGTTTTCATGTTTAAATTGCCGATTTTTCATATTGCGCAACCTTGCGCAATTCTATGATTATTTTTATGATAAAAAAGAGCTAATTTCGAACTAGCAGAGACAAAAAATCCTTGGGTTACGTTGCGCGAAATATTTTCATCAAAATACATTTTTCCGCCTACGCATTTTCGTCATTTTCGATACTAAAATTTTTTCCTAAACTGACCAAATTTTTTTTTTTTAAATTATTCGAAAAACTTTTATTCTATCTTAACCCAAATTTTGCGGTCACGCTCTTCCGTTTTTAATTAAAAAAAATAATATTTATGTCGATTTTATCGAGTTTGAAGACAGAAAAAGGAGTTTTCTAAAGTAATTTTCTGTTTGAATTGTGAAATGCTTCGAAACTTTTGTAGAAACTCCAGGATTATTTTGGATATAATTAAGAAGTTTTAAGAATTTTATTAAATTTATAATTTGAGATGTATTTTGATAATATATATATATAGCAATGCTATATTATAGCATTCGAAAAGTACCTCTACACCACCTAGAACTAATACTCACAGTATGATACTCAGTGCTGGCCTGGCCTTCTGCTTTTAATTTACCCACATGAAGGAAGCAGCTCACCTGCTTGCTAACCAGCTTGAAGACCATTAATTAAAAATCACAGTTTATTTCCTTACATAACTTACCCCTCACACCCAAAACGCCATTCGGGACGCGAATTTTTTTGAACATCCCCAAAACGAGGGATAGAAAATAATTAAATCACAGACTTTCCATGAAATGTGTCAAGAGTTTGCAATTCTCTTTTTAGAAATTGGTTTAAAAATTTATACGACTAGCAGTTCAAAAGATATTTTTTCCTACTTTTTTTATGATTTCGCCAATTTTTCGTAAAAAAATCCTAGCGTAAATACGACACATAATTATAATTTTGAGGAGACTCAGATTTAGGAACATTACCTTGAGGCTTTACCTCCTGGTACTTATTATTTTTTTTCTCTGGTCTTTTATTGAGAGTTTTATTTTTTCTCAAGTGATTTCTCTAAAAACTCGAAAAATAAAAAACTCTAGTGTTTGCGATTATTATATTCTGAAAAAATTGTGTTGATTTTTAGAGTAAAATTGGGATACGAAGCAAGCAAAGAGCACTTTTTTTAAACAGAAGACCGGTTTTTCGAAAACCTTAAAGTAAAACCAAAACATTTTATTTCTCTAGTTTCTTCACGATTTAACATTTTGATCATTGCCCTCTTTATCATTTCAATTTATCTTCAGGAATCACTTAAATCCTCAGTCTGTGACATATATCTAAGTAGTCAAACAAATCTTCAGATCTTGTTTTTTATAATAGGGCATTTTTAAATTTCAATTTTATGTTTTTTAATTATGATTTCTGTCGATGAATAAATTGAGATTTATAAAAATTGTATTTTACGCCATCTAGACAAAATACGACGATCAAGGTTCTTGTCAAGCTGCTGCCAAAATCTAGCTTAAGCTTATTATTCTGTATCACGCCGGAGTAATCAAGCCTACAGCAGGCCGAAAAAACTGAGTTGTCCTTTTTTGTGGCTTGACATCTTGATCAAATACATTTATTTTTATCCTCAAAAATAACTTTTTTACCGATTTTTCGAAAATGTACTTTTGGTACAGAAAAATAGGAATTATCATTTGTATGCTAATGGATGAGATATTTTCACTCAGAGAAAAGATTCTGAAAGGCTAAGGTTTGACTTAATTATTTATAATTTGCATTATCACTCTGGGAAAAATCTTTTTGTTGGTAAAAACTTAAATTCATTTTTTCGGCTTATATACAAGATAGTTAAATTTTTTGAAAAAATTTAAATGTTAAAAATTTAAGTCTGACCTTGATCTCAATATTTGAAAAATAATTCAGGTAATAAGCCCTTCAGAGTTCGAGTCGAAAACTATTTTCATTTTTTTTTTTCCGATTTTGTGCGTGCATTTTGGCGCTAAGGGGTAGAAAACTACTTTTCAGCGATTGGAGATAAGCTTTTTCAAAATTAGAGACTATATTTTTGAGTAAGCAGTGTTCTATTTAATTTTTTGTATTCATATGGTGATTTTGAAAAATGTATGGTTTTCCGATGAGGTACCTGAAACTAAAACCTCTATTTTGTCTGCCATTATCGAGCACACAAAATTAAGATTATATAAAAATTAATAAGCATCCAATTTAAGTCTTATCCTTGTCTTAGCCGTTATTAAAAATAATGAATTTTTATCGCATTTATTATCTCCGCAATAACCGCCCAAAGTGGCGTCCCCCGAATGGCGTTTTGGGTGTGAGGGATTTCAATGGTTTTGGGTGTGATGGGGTTTAAGTGAATAAAAAACCTAAAAAACTTAATTTTCAAATTAAATGACCAAAAAAAAGTGTGAGTGGACAAACGTCCTGACAGTTTCTTCAAACGCTTCCGACGGTTTCCTCAAACGTCCTGACACTCTCTCAAACGTCCTGACAGAAATTGTCGAACCATCGGAGTCAGGACGTTTGAGTATGTGGTGTAATTTCTTTGCTGGTGTTGAATTTTTGTGTGTGCTCAAGCCCGCGGGAGCGAGCTCTCGAGACCTAACCAATCAGACAATCTCGTAATATTATTTTGAAGAATAAATTATCGGTAGAAGGACCTAGAAAATATATTAACTATTTTCTTCCACTCATGCATTCTTAACACCCACAACCCCCTTAAGATTTGGGCTTTATTACTAAAAAACACACTACGGGCGATTTGAAATAAGGAATTTCAAAAGTCAAAAATGGGTTTCAATGTGTTCAAGCTATCTTGTAGAGAATTTTTTTTGGTCATTTTAAGACTTAGGATTTTTCATGACTTACTTTAGCCAGCTGTAAAAGTTGCAAATTAGGAGCTGGCGCAGTTCGTTTTTCTGCAATCAGGAGAAAAGGCTGATAAAATTTCAAGTTTTTCGATTGAGGGCACAATGACCACCCGGTCAACCACAATGACCACCCGGTCAACCACAATGACCGGTCAAAGTTCAAGGTCAATCTCAAGTTGATCTTGGAGACTTGAAAGTACCTTCAAAAGAATTGGAAGGGTCGACTTTCTGATGAAAATATTGGCAACTATGGGTCAATTATGTACTGAAACGATGAACTTGAGATTGACCTTGAGGTTTGACAAGTTTTTGCTCTCTAGCAACCTTTCAGTACGTAATTGACCCATAGTTGCTAATATTTTCATCAGAAAGTCGACCCTTCCGATTTTTTGAAGGAACTTTCAAGTCTTCACAATGAACTTGAGATTGACCATGAAGTTTGACCGGTCATTGTGGTTTACCGGGTGGTCATTGTGCCTTAAATCAAAAAACTTGAAATTGTATCAGCCTTTTCTCCTGATTGCAGAAAAACGAACTGCGCCAGCTCCTAATTTGCAACTTTTACAAATGGCTAAAGTAAGTCATGAAAATTTGACCTTAAAATCAATTTTTTTCGAAAAATTTTCTAAAACGAAAAATATCCTACGTCTTCAAATGACCGGAAAAAAATTCTCTACAAGATAGCTTAAACACATTGAAACCCATTTTTGACTTTTGAAATTCTTTATTTCAAATCGTCTACGTTTACTACACAGGGCCCAAATCTTAAGCAGAGTGTGAAAGGGGAATATTGACAAGAAAATTCTTGACTTTTTTCGTAGCAGAATTTTGCCTTATATTTTCAAGTACATTTGATTTTTTTACAATAAGATAAACTAATTATTTTCTTGAAGCCTCTTATAGAGTAATACATAGCGCAAAAGTTCGGATAAGATCGGAGCATATGGGACTTGAAAGATCAAAGACTGCCATTGGTGCAGGTCCAAATCAAAATATGAATGATATCAATAATAAAAACGCAGATAGGAAAAAAGTTTATCTCGCAGGAGTCGAGCTGGCAAGACCAAGAATGCCAGAAGCACTCTATTTTTCAAGAGGAGACGGCAGTTTCATAACAGGTAAATAATGAAAATTGTATACGAGAAATTATCAAAGTTGCGGTAGATTCAAGGATAAATTAGGCAAACTTAGGCCCGGTTCGTCAAATTATTTTTCGACCCAAAAACCTTTTTTTCTTAAAAATTTTGCAATTTATTCTCACTCTGAAGAAGCAAGACGCGAATCACGTCAGAAAATTAATTTTTTAATTGACATATCGGATCCTAAATATCTAGTCCACGATGCGGTTAGTACACCAACCCTCACAAATTGAAGGTACTCTAACACATCTCATATTGTTTCAGAATTTATTTGCAGAATACCAAAAACCATAAGTATTATTTTGAAATGTTTGAAATAATTTAAAATCACTTGTTATAGAGGGTGAAGTTATNTTATATTCTCTTTTATTTGTTTATTTGTGGGTGTAAATGTAATAGACCCGATTGTCGTGGACTAGATTTTTATTCTACGATACTATAAATGTCTCAAAACAACCCTAAAATTCAAAAAGTGGAGTAAGCAAAATATATTTTAACGAAAACGATATATCTAAAATCCCTAAAAGGCCCTTCGTGGAAGGTGAATATATGAGTTTATGGTACTTTAACAGTAAGTTGTCCGAAAACTTATGAAGTTAACAGATATTTAGGGCTGAAAAAGTGCATAATAAACTATCCTAACTTTCTCACACCCTTTGCCTATATATCCTGTTCCAACCCTTTTGAATCAAACGGTTTTGTATTGTACAATACGTATTGTACAACTTCGTATTTCACAATACAAAACCGTTTTTGATTCAAAGAGGTTGGAACAGGATATACTATATGACTCATATAGTATGAGTCAAATAAAAAAAGACAATAATTTCTTCCAGTGATCCGATTGGTCCGTGATAAATCGATATCCATTTGTCGACAAAAAAAGTTACCGGTAACTTTTTTTGTCGACAACTCGATATCGATCGATGCATAAAGCTCAAAATGCGGAATAGTTTTATATTCGTTGTATTTTCCTTTAGCCAATCAAAATGCCAGAATAGTTTTNTTTTATACTTGTAGTATTTTTATTTTTAATTATTTATACGAATAAAACGTGTTTATAATTAATTTATCCAGATCAAGATCAGACTTAAATTTTAAACGTTTGATTTTTTTCAAAAATTTAATTATCTTTGATCGATATAAAGCATAAAAAACGAAGTTAAGGTTTTTTCCAAAACCATTTTTCCAAAGTGACATGAAAATTATAAATAAATAACTCAAACCTTGGCTTTCTGAATTTGCTCTCTGATTAAAAATATCTCTATCCATCAGCCTACCTCATAAAAACTAATTGTTTCTGTAGTTTCACTGTAACAATAACTGGAAGAAATTTTCGTTTTTTTTTTATTTGACTCATATATAGTAGGTTAAAAGATAAGCCGTTCAAAAGATATTTTTTCCTACTTTTTATAAGGATTTTCGCCAGAATTTCTTAGAAATTTATTGTGTGAACACTATTTTTCTGATATGCGTTTACCTGTTCTGCAATTTCAATCCGAAGTTTTATTTTTTCACGAGTAATTTTTCTGAAATTCAAAATAATAAAAAGAAAATATTTTAAACAATTAATTGCGAAAAAAATGTAGAATTATTAAACTCAAATAAGGCCAACAACAACAAATGAAGTGTAGAACATAACATAACACAACATAAGGTAGTACTTATTTCGAGTTACCAGCTGATTCAAAGTATTTTTTACCTTTTTCTGCGTATATTTTGACGTGCAGGGATAGAAATAATTGTTTTGTAGACGATCGAGATATTATATTTCGAATTTGAGACCATATAAAAATAGCTAGGGTTTTACTTGAGAATTTGTAACTTATATGTCATTTAAAAAAACGTGGTATGGTTTTTCGAGAGATATCAATTGAGTGAACCTGTCTTTTCCCTTGCAGTAATCGAGTTCACAGACTTCAAAATTTGATCATGTTATGTGTTATTTACTAAATTCTATCCTTGATCTCAGGGTCAATGGTAAAATGTGAAAAAGGGAAAATGTAAAAAAGCATTTTCGAAAGGGTAAAATGTCCACATAATTTAAAGGGTAATGTTAAAGATAAAATGTAAAACTAAATTGAAGGTGAAAATGTATAATATAAACTTAAAAAAAATAGAAAGTTAAAATGTTAAAAAGTTATCCTGGAGGGGTATAAATTATACCGTATATAGTAAAAATAAATTGGTAAAATGGGAAGGATAAAGAGTAAAACTTTAAGGGGGAAAATGTAAAAACGTTCTAGATAATTACTGAACTTGAAATATACGGGCAAATTATTTATTAAAATTATTATCACATAAATTAAATAATATGAATATGGAATATAGAGATTACGATTTATCAGATATTACTATCAAGGTTTGCCATTCAAAAACTTTATTTTTTTGTATCTTTGTGTATTTTAAGGGTTTTCTGGGAGTTATTTGGCGGACCTTCAGTCAGTGCGTTCACCCTTCGAAAATACTTCCTTAATTTCTGACTCGTTTGATCTTCATTTTCCACTGAATCCCATGGCTTCAACTTCCATAAATGTGCCGAATTCTTCTCATTTTATCTGATTTCATTTGCGTATTCTGCAATTGGGGCGCGCCTGAGCTTAATTTGAGAAAAATTATTGACCAGAATCGTAAAATTGATATCATTTTTGAAATCTCTCTGGTCGTTTTAGTTCTAAACACTGAAATTTTCGAATTTTTTTTAAATTTTCAGAGAAGATAATTAACTTTTGTTAACTGATTTCATTTATTAGGGATCCTAATTAAGGGTGTTATTTGTGATAGATCAAAAGATTAGATTGAGACCCCACAACCTCCGTAACTGTATGAAAGTATCTGACGTTGTTTATATTTTCGAAAAAATCATGATCTTTTAACCAGAAAATGAGTTTTGAAAACCCGCATTCTGAGCATTTACATAAATTTTAAGAATTTTTGATTTTTCATAACAATAATTGTTTTAAAATTGAAACTTCTGTTTCTTGGTTTACAATAACGCTAATAGATAAAAGTTTTTTCGCTATGTATATCGATTACGGGGTCCTCTGGTCATTATTAGCCACTTTTTTTAAGAGTAAAACCCACGTTTCTTTGAGATCCACGAAAGAGATCGTTTTTAGATTTGGAGGTCCACTGGATAATATTTGCCGATTTTTTAGTTTGGGGGTCCACTGGTCATTTTTAGACAATTTTTTAGTTTGGGGGTCTACTGGGAATTTTAAGACGTTTTTTTAGTTTGGGGGTCCACTGGTCATTTTTAGACGTTTTTTAAGTTTGGGGGTCAACTGGTCATTTTAAGACGTTTTTTTAGTTTTCAGTTGGGGGCGCCATTGAGCTCTACAAACTGAATCGCAGAATAAGGTCTCACCCCGGAATCGGCATGAAGAATAAAAAAATCGTATTGGATCGGATCGAGGAGGGGTAAAATAAAAACTATATTGGATCGGATCGTATCGAAGGGAGGTGAAATTTTAACTGTATTGGATCAAATCGTACACTTGCATCATTTTCGATCTAACTAGGCCTTCCGAGCAAAAAATCAGCTATCTGTTAAAAAATCTCATAACCATGAAACTAAGGGATCTATGGAAGTTTTTCACGCTGGAAATTTTTGTCGAAAATATTTTTTGGTTCAATCACTTGGCGGCGCTGTTTTGAGTTATCAAAGTTTTATTTAAAAAAAAGCTAAATGTGCATCGTATTTCGTAATGCCCACTCACTTTTTTGCGTAGAACATAAAATTCTGCTCCAGATTGACATCTCAAATTTAATAAAGGACCATGATCACGTGGTCTAGCACAAAAAATGGAGGTGCCCGAAAACTTAAATAAATGATCAAAAGATGTGCAAGCATCGATTTTGTGGAACCGGTATCAGCAACTAAAAATCTAAAATAACCACAAGTGGTGCCAGGCTTGTAAAAAGGAACGTTCCCCTACTGTTGGCTCTTCCCCTTTTTCTTTTTGCAAGTCCGTTCCCTTTTTCCATCTGGACTTCCAAACAGACTTTATCATCAACCTATTTGTAGAGAATTTTACAAATAGTATTTTGACTTATATTTTTTTTTTAATTTTAAGATTTTTTCACAAAATATCGGGTTTAGGGGGGCTTAAATTTAAGGTGAAATTTTATGTGATTTCAAATTTTCAGTACCAATTTCGATCTAAAATTTTATCTAGCGTATCAATTTTGTGAATAAACTCATTTTACTTAAAATACTGCTCGAAAAAATAACTAAAATTCAATTTTTCATCGTTTTTTGTCAAAAATATTTTCAAAATTAAAAAAAAAAATTCACAAGCATTTTCGGACAGCCTAAGACAAAATTTTTGAAATGACTCCAGACGATTTCAAGCCAGGCTTTGTCAACACTTTGCAGCATAAATTAAAAAAAAATCCATGAAAAATGTAGGAGATAGCTTTTCAGTGAACCTCCCAAATTGGCTGTTTTGACTACTGGAGGCATACATTTCAAAAAAGGGCTCCAAAATACAGAAAGAAATAATATCAAACGAAAGAGGAGATAGCTTTTTAGTGCTTTTTGGGAGGCCTAATAATAGCAATTTTCTGAGCGTAGGTTGAATTTTTTTCATGATCTTAAAAGTACTAGTATCATTTTAAAAAGTTTTCTTACATAATAAAATGTAACCATGTTAGTTGCCAATTTACAAAGTTCCAAAAGATCTACTCATGCTTCCGCCCATCGATATAAATGATCCGGAAATACAATTGATTCACCATCGGGATACCCAATGTGTGATAATGCTCAACGAAGTTTGGATAAAACGACTGCCGAAAAATGACCATTTCAAAATTGATGGGACTTTCAAAAGTAGTTCAGAAGAAGCAATTTAAAAAAAAATTCAGGATCTTTTTCGAAAACCATATTTTTTACAGTAAAAATATTTTACACAAAAACTTTGAACTACACAATTTTGTGAAATGTAAAAAAAATCATGAAAAAATATTTGATCTTAAATATTATGGTTTGCAAATGAACCGTGATTTATTTTTTGGAAAACCATGAAATTTTTTTCGAAAAATTTCTAAAAACCATATTATTTCAAGTCACAATATTTCACTGGAAAAACTTTAGATTAGTCAATTCTGAATAAATTCGTAAATATTACGATATAACAATTTGGCCTTAAATTTTATAGTTTTCAAATTTTTCGATAAAGGATAACCGCTCCATGATTTTTGTATCGTACAGTATAAGTTTAAATATCGTTTAATTTAGAGTCATGAGAAAATCTTTTTTATTATTTGAGATTGAGTAACGAAAGATTGTAATTATTCTGCAACCAAAATGAAACTAATGATAATCTGATTTTAGCTTTTTAATGCGCCGTTACTCGACAAACAGGCAAAGGAGATGATACAGAAACTTTTTGACTTTAAGAAAAACTGTACAAGAGCATTTTTGAAATCACAGTGATCTTATCCAATGCCGGCTACGTACACACATACCTCAAAAAAAACCTTGACTCGAGTAAGACCGCAGTTAAAGATGGCTCAACCGCCCGTACGGCTCTGCACAGCCGTATCATAAAATGGCAATTATCTATGGGTTTTCATTAACGGACCTACCCAAATAAGTCGTCGGTTAAATTCAAACAATTATCTCGCTAATGATAAAAACAAATTGTTCAGAAGCTCAAAATTAAACTAATTATTTAGTCGAAGAAAACAAATGAGGTTTTAAGTCTGTGATTACTTTGGCTTATAAAATTCCTAGAATTTTCTATAGATTAGCCTCACATATATTTTGAAGAGATTTGAGATTTTTTTGCATCAATCAGTACTGTAATTAACACAGTATTTCCTCAAAAAAAAACACAAAAAATGTTTGGCAAAAAATTTGAGCGTTCACTCGGTCGACGATGATCTCATTATGTATAAGTGTCGAAAAAACCGGTTAAAGTCGCTACGGCTGTGCAAAACCGTACGGGTCTGTTGATGGTTGAACATCAGACTAAAAAACTATCTCCTCTCCTAACTTTAGAGGTTTTTCTTTCATTTTTTTTCGAGTCATCAGGCAACACCAAACTTTAATCGTATCGTGAAAATATTGGAAACCATTTAGGTCTGACCAATCTCGCGCCTACGCACCAAGCTCTCTTATTTAAGATCCGCCAATAACAGGCGCGGATTCGAAAAGGTTGTGATTCCTCTTGTGAACGGTCGACAATTAGTGGACGATAGATTTATTTGCAATTTTTCAATTTTCTTGGACGCAATAAATGGTTGAAAAGTTTTTGAAATATCTATTTTGTTAGTTTGTCTAGGTAGAAACGGCGCCATAGACGATTTGAAATTTCAAAACTCAAAAATGGGTTTCGATGTTTTAACCTATCTTGTAGAGAATTTTTTTCTGGTCATTTTAAGACCTACGATTTTTTTGTTCTTCAAAAATAAATGGATTTTTCGGTCAATTTTTCGAGCCTGATTTTTGGCCAGTGAACAATAAGCAGTTTCGGCGTTTAGCCCAGTTTTCTTTTATTGAGTGCCATTGATGTGACCAGTGTGTTCGCGTCTAGCGATCCTTTCAGTACATTATTGACCCATAGTGCTAAACGTTCATCAAAAAAGTCGGCCCTTCCGTTCTTTTGGGTACTGTCATAAGTCCACATACCAGTATGAAACCTGACATTTGGAACCAAATTGGCACTATTGCCGACGTCAACTCACCCTAGAGCGATCAACATCATTATTGATCGCCGACCCCTAACATCCATCCAAAATCAACACAGGCTCAACCGAAACACACCCAGCTCTTACCACTTTCCCTCTCACTAGCGCCATAACACAAACATCCACATTTAAGCGCTTCATCGCTTCCACGGGTTGTGACTACCTAAAATCTCGAAAATTGACCGATAACAATCCATTTTTTAAAATTTTTGAAGAACAAAAAATCTACGTCTTAAATGACCAGAAAAAATTCTCTACAAGATAGGTTAACACATCGATACCCATTTTTGAGTTTTGAAATTTCTTATTTCAAATCGTCATAAAAAATCCTTATCAGCAACACCCACTCCCTTCAACCCTTTTTATTATTATATCGTAAATGATCCCTACTGCGCCTTTTTCACCACGCGTCATAACTTTGAGAAAGTGACCAATGAAATAGGGATTCTTGAATTAACTCGACAATCGAGTATTCTGATTGGACACTGGCTCATAGTTATGACGCGTGGTGTAAAAGGCGCAGTAGGGATCATTTTCGATACACGTGAAACTATTTTTCTGCAGCAGCTTGACTCGAGTAGAAATGATGGTTTCAAAATTTTAAAAATCTGATCACTTGGTGGTGATATTTTCCATCATTTTGGGATCATTTTCCGTTATATAACATTTTTTTTACATTTTTCCTATTGAATAATATTTTTTACATTTTACTCTTTTACATTTTCCTCAAAACATGTTCACTGCTAAATTAGTATTATACGGGTTTTAAATTATGTAGTGATCTTACATTTTCACCCATCAAATATATTTTTTTTACATTTTACCTATCGATCAGATTTTTTATTTTTACATTTTACCTTTTACATTTTACCTTTTACCCCAAAAAAGGGAAAAATGTAAAATTTATACATTTTCACATTTTACCATTGACCCTTGATCTCAATCAGTGAAAAATAAATAAATTCATATTATATCCAGTTTTCCCGTAATAAGCGCTCAAAGTTAAGCTTAATTTTCTCGCTTTTGTACTAATGATATTTCTCACATTTGTTGAAGCAGTGACTTTAAATTTTCAAGAAATAGTAGGTGTCCTACTGTACGACTCATAATGTGGGAGTAATTCTTCTCTTTTTATTAAAAATAAAAATTGACTAAGAAAACGACCTCACAAAACTTTTTTAGGCCGAGAACAAATGTATATAAAACAACGAATGAATGCAAAAGACAAATTATTAAGAGCTCATAGATCGCATGCAGTAGATTGTCAAATATATTCAGGATTACGAAGATCAAGTTCGACGTTCGTGGATGCATATTATTCGAAAACCTAAAATATTTATATTTCCAATAAAGATACACGTTTCCGTCTCAATGTTTTTTTATTTTAAGGGGGTGGTCAACGCAAATTTAAACAACAATGTGTAAGGAGCTTATTTCTCATAGAACGTTCAAAACTTTATATATTCTGTATTTTAACTCGATAAGTGGTATTTTTAGAGTCCTTACTACCCCCAAAAGTACTATTTTAGAAGGTAGTCTTTTTTGTTGGCAGTTTGATTTTGACTTTTGAAGCTTAATTTTTATCGCAGAAATATTAAAAGTATATTTTCTGAAACTGCATTGAATTTTGCGTCAGATGGGATCTTAAAATTGAATTTCTAATAAAATTAAAAAAATATTTGTTTTTTCGACTAAAATTTAATTTTGACATGTGACTATTAGTCACTGACTACGACCACTCTGGAGGACAACTAAGACGTTTAATCAAAATTCTGTAAGTTAAGTTTCATGGACGATTGTTCAACCTATGCGGAAATAATAATCGAAAAAAGGAATTTTTAAAATTTTTTTCAAAATAGTTACGTTGTGAAAACCCATGATTTTAAGGCTAAAATAACCGTTTTTTCTAAATTTCAAGCGCTATGAATTTTTTTCGAAAATTCTTTGAGTTAAATTTTGAAGATATTATTAATTCTGTCATTTTAAAAAATAAATCAAATCCATACCTCTTAAACTCCAGGCTCATTTACATTTTTCACAGAGGAAATTTTCAAATGTCATTTCCGGCGGAAGTGCCTATCAGTGCGATGAACTTTGACCTTGACTCGACGCCTATTGACGCAAATATTTCATATCTAGTGGTTTCATATCTTTCTTGTTTCTACATTCAGCGTGAAACTGACTACAAAACTACGCTTTTGGCCAATTTTGCGTTGATCACCCCCTAAAATATGTTTTTTACTAGTATACTTCCAATTGTTCAATTATAAGGTTACTATATAATTAGTATAGTAGGTTAGTATATAATTATAATTAGAATACTAGGAGTGATATGTCTACACTGAGTTTTTTTGTACAATTGGTTATTAAAAACGAAATAAAAATACCCGAGGTAGGAAATCCGGATTATCCGACAACGTCTCGACAAATTTTCCTAAAAACATTTGAAGACAAATTTTTTACAGTTGTCCATTTTTTTCGATAATTTTAAAACTTTATTGTCAAAAAATTTTGTACATTGTCGAACATACTCAAATTGTAGCTTTCTTACTCCGCCTGTGGTCATTCTTGGATATTTTAAATAAGATTTTTTGGGGTCGTTTCTTTTTCACAAATTTTTTGAGAAAACTGTTAGATTTTTTTTAGATATTCAGTTTTGTTATCTGTCGTCATTTTTCACCAATCACAATATTACTTTTGATTTCTTTTCGTCGATTTATCATACGCTTATTTTTACATCACATGTAATAGCGCTCACGCAAACCGTTGTCGAAAAAATTTCATCTTTTTTCGAACCTTAATTGCAAAGTTTCTACGGAAGAGAAATTCTTTCTCTCAATTTATTCCCTTCTTTTTCATAAAAATTTATTTCTTCAAATGACGAGAAGTAGGGGTTCGAAAGCACCAAAAATTATTTGATGATAGTCTCGTTACTTTTAGAGATATCATTTTTTTTATAATTAAATATCCGACCAATTTTTTTTTTTAATTACGAAGATTATCTATGCGCAAAAAATAATTCGTTGTTTATACCCTCTGAAAAATAAAAATTAGGTAGATTACCTTAATATGTTGCAAGAGGCTCCCAAATGTTAAGACGATCTTTTTAAGGGGGTGGCATAAGTCCAGCAGATTGGTACATTTTTTCAGAGCAATATCCTATTCCGAGTACACTAGATCAATATATGAACAATATATGAAAGAAAAAATGTGAAAATTTATTTTTTTATATTCAATAAAAGTGTTCATTTTTACAAACGTTTACATTTTTATTTTATAAACATAACTAACTTATAGTTAATAATACAAAAAAACACTTTTCACTGTGCATCAATTTCCAACTTAACCCGACTTTAGAATTTTGTTTAAAAACAATATTAATAAACTTCAGACATTGTCGGGTGTACTTCGCTAATAAGTTCCCTAATTACTCTGCACAGTCGAAAATTTCTTAAATATCAAAGTTTTTTTTCATGCAAAAAGGGTAAAAATTGGCAAAAAGTAGAAGAATTAACAGCTTTTTTTGCGAATAAGAAATTGACCTTAAATTGCGATTTTGATATTAAAAAACGTCCTGACTATCAAAAGAAATGACGCCAACTACACAACGAATTTTATTGGAAATTTTTCACAACCATAAAATTTTTAAAGATTTTGTGCCGAATGGCACTTATCGAGTGTACAGTCAAGTGTTAAAAATTTAATCAACAGTTTCAAAATGTTTAACATTTGTATTGATATCTACTAGTTTCGAATTCACTAATTCATTTTTAAGACTTTTCAGAATAATTAAGTTTTACAAAATAAATCAGACTTCATAAATTGAAAGTCTAGAAAAATGCATGTCACAAATAATTTAGTCAGCGGAAAACTTTTTTGGGGAGTATAGAGCTTTTTTAGGGCATAAAGAGGGGTAAGTTGTGATACAGCGATTTTAGGACATTGGGGTAGGTTCTACATTTAATAAGGTGATTTAGAAAGTCTAAACCCTTTAAGATCTTTTTGATCATTTATTGTTGGGCGTTTCAGGCGAACGTGATATGCATCGCAATTTCCTCGAGCTTGATCGTTTTGAAAACCTTTTTCGATTGAAAAAAAGCGAGACATAAAAATTACAAATTTTGCCTTGTTGGGACTCGTGTATTTATTTTTGCAGTTTATAGCATATTGGCTCGCTTCATGTTAATATTAAGAACAGTGATGAATATGTTTAAAAACATGAGACCCCGAGCTAGGTCTTTGGTGATCTTCGATACGAATTTTTAGCAATCTTTTAGTTTGGCCAATGTAAAAATCATGACAAGGGCATTAATATTTATAAACAATATTATTCTGTTCTTTAAGCTCAATTTTTTGTTTGGCGTGACAAGAGAACATTTTGGTGACTTTAATTGTTTGGTACGCGATGTTGACTCTTATTTCAAAATGATAAACGTGCAACCTACCGATTAGTTTACATACGGCAATTAAATAGATACCAGAACATTTTATATGTGATTTTGCCTGATTTTTTATGGAGAGTTCAAAACCACCAATAAAAAATTTTGAACTTGTTTTGGGGAGAAATTTTTATAATTTTTCTAAAAAAGTCAATAAAAATGAAAAATAAAAATTTTATGATGTTTCAAACAGCGGTCAGAAGATATGTAGGAATCTATGAAAAAAGTTAAGTGGCTATTTTTTTGGTTTTCAATCACAGATTTCAGTTATCAAAATAGAAAAAATTTTGGACAGAAAATGCGGAAAATTTTCATATTGCTTTGGTTTTTTTTCAAATTTTTCCGATTTCAAAGATGAAAACTTAAGGAGGTCGGTGCATTTTGACAGATTTGCACTTTTTTAATTTTTTTTGTCTTGATGAGAAACTTTTTGCCACATCATTATTTTCGAATAAAAAGTTTTTCACACGTAAGTTGCCACTTTTGAGCTCACTTTGTAT
>SCLH01000055.1:360550-379241 GCA_004367855.1 Oikopleura vanhoeffeni | reverse complement strand
ACACGAAATAATAAGACAGTTATTTTAATGCTTATATAGTTATGCTGAAACGATATATAATATGGTTTAGGTCTTGAAAAATCATTTTTTATGAGTTCATTTTAGGAAAGAATTTGAGTTCGGTTTTCAATTTTGAAATCGTATATTTTCAAAAAAAATCATAACTATTATGAAAATTTTCTGCATTTTTTTTGTCCTAAAATTTTTCTGATTCGTTTTTTTGAAATCTCTGCGAAAGTAAAACTGAAGAAAAAATATTAGTCCACTTTTACTTTTTTCATGCATGTTCCTACATAATTCTGAACTGCTGTTTTGAAAATCATAATATGTTTATTTGTCATTTTTTAGTCGGACTTTTTTAAGAAAAATTATGAAAATTTCCGCAAATCAAGTTCTAGATTTTTATAGTGGTTTTTTGAAACTCTCCATAAAAATCAGGCAACACTATATAATTTAATGTTTTGGTAATCTATTAAAATATCCGTATTCAACTAAGATTGGTCGGCGATTTTCATTTCTAACATGATGAATTTTTAAACACCGTGGTAACTAACGATATGCCAAATTGGCTAAATATTAAAATTTTAATGTGTACAAAATTCCAAATAAAATGTGTGGGTGTATAATAGGCGCCATTATCTTTAGATAAGGTACAACAATATTATTTAATAACAACACACAAGCAATATGAAGGTACAAACATAACATCATTATCAATCAAAAAAAGATTAGTTTTTCTCAAAAAAATACTTTATTAGCTATTATTTACACACATTTGAATTGAAATCTATGGGAAAAAACATTATACAATAAAAATACAAACGGAAATAATATTTCATAAAAGCAACATCAAAAAAACAAAGACTTTATTAAACATAAGAATACAATATACAATCGCCCGCAATAAGTCTTAAGTTATTAATATATATCCAAGCTTTTAAAATAGAGGAAATTGATAGAAAAAGAATATATATGTTGTTTATGTACAAGAGCGGATAGATAAATATTTGAATTTTATCATGAGGTAAGATTACGTAATATATTAAATTAAGGTTAATGTTTCATCTCATTATTGTGTATACTGTGTAATAGATCGTGTCACGAGTAAATTTCGCACTGGTTTTTGTTTGTTCACTTATCCATATTGCCTTTAATATTATTTTAAGCTATTGAAAAAATGGATGTTAATAACTGAAACTTTGGCTAAATATGGCCGATTTAAAAGGATGGCAACGAGTTGGCTAAAATCGAGTCTGGTACAATTCATGTCTAAGGAAATAAACGAACGCGTATTGGACGAGGGGCAATATCCTTTATGAGCTTTTTGGTTAGTAATGCGTATCCACAGACAGTTAAGAATCAACACGTTAAAAAGGAGAGTTAGTGTCTACCGCATCTATAACCAATAAAATATGTGATAAAGAGAGATATTAGTCTAATATTCGGCCAATGATTATATCATGGTCATTCTATTGTATGTTATATTTATCCATGCGCTGCACAAAGCTATTTTCGCCTCTGAATTAGCTTTAATATATACACAGCTTTATGCACATGATTCTATTAGATGTGTTGTGTATGTAAGACCAAATCCTAACGACTCCTAGTACTCCACTTCTAGCACACTCATGAAAATGGTGGGAGTTTTCTACTACTTACATGTGTTTCGTAGCCACAATCGCTACTCAGATCAACTAGCAAAAGGTGAATAATAGGATATCCCTGTTATCACCCTTTTTGCACATGTATCTAAGAGATGTGGTTTGAGGTGAACAGCAATGCCTTTAGAACACGTCACTATAGACGCACCTTCTAACCAATACACATATAAGAGGACAGCTTCTTCACTTCATTTGACACATTATCTTAGATTCATTGCAAATATGTTGTATAAGGTATTATCTATTAATATTATATATAAGCTCCATCTATCCTATCTTCGACTCTTTCAAATTAATTTTTTAGGTACAGTATGTAAAATTCATTGCTCTAGAAAAAAAGAAGGGTCCGAGATTAAAGGAGTGCGAACACGCACAAAGTCATTATTGGTTCTAATGATTAACCCCTCATGGAGAACATGCTCGTCTTTTCGCATGGTTTTGGAGAGGCAAATATCGGTAAAAATATGATTAACATCGCTGAAAACCTAAATTGTTTAAACCTGGTTGAATAAAATTGTGATCCTAATCTCAGATCCCAAATCATAATTCAAGGAATCACTGATTGCTCGACCAAATCAGGAACGTGCTTCAAAGTAGAGTCATATTTTGTAGCAAAAAGCCTATTTCTCGTGAGAGTGTGTTGAGGGTATAGAAATAGATTGTTAACGCATTTCTTTATGATGCTGCAAAGAACGCACGCCCAGGTTGTTACTATCGTTTAAAAAATTCGAATAAATTCTGAATTTGAAACATATATCCCCTTTATCACCTTTTGGATTAATCTTGAGCTGAAAAGCGGCCTCATGAGTGGCCTAGGCGGGGTCTAGGAGTGTTAGGATTGGCTTCTCTCAAGCCCCATATCTACGATTAATCAAAGGTGATATAGGGATAGAATGAACAGCTCATGAACTTCGCGAAAGGCTGTTATATCGAACCTAATTTTTATATTTTTTTTTTTCTTCCGAAACTGTACTCTAATGCTGAACAATCAACAATTGACACTTTTATTGAAGATAAAAAAATAAATTTTCACATTTTTTTTCTTTCATTTATCGCTCTGGAAAAATGTACCAATCAGCAGGACTTATGGCACCCCCTTAAGAGACCCACCCAATTAAGTCTTCGGTGTGAAAATTCGGAAAATTATCTCGCAAATTGTTTAAACAAATTGTTCAAAAGTTTAAAATTAAGTTTATTATTTGATCGATGAAAACAATTGGGCTTTCAAGCCTGTCAGCTAATCAGAGCGAAGGTCAATGAAATGATACTTATTTTGTTTACTTCCATTATGGAAGTTCCATATTCAATATTATACGTTCCGCAGAAGGTAAATTCCACTTTTAAATAAATGATTCACAGTACTTTATCAGGTAAATATTTCGTATAATTTTTTCTAGGTAATTTGAAATGTTTTTGCGAAAAAAAAATACTAACATTAGCCAGTTTAACTTCAATAAATAATTTTTTGAAGACGATGACAAAGTTGTCGTTATCAAAGGTCAATTTCACATGCGGAGCTTGTAGGAATATGTTTCATATTTCTGTTTTCACGCCGTTTGAAACATATCTTCTTTCTCATTTAAACGGTCACGTGATCTTATTTCGACTATACCGTAATGATATAAAAGTCTTAAAATTTTCTGTAGAGTAGCCTCATATATGTTTTAGACAGATTTGAGATTTTTTTGCAAAAAAAATACTGTAATTAAGTACTGTAATTCCACAAAAAAAACGCACAAAAAGTATAAGGGTCGAAAAAAACGTTTAAAGTCGATCAGGCCCTGCAGGGCCTGACGGGCGGCTGAGAGTTAAGAAAATCAGTGAGAATATTTAAAGGTGGCTGGGAAGACTTTCTTATAAGTTTGTTTTGTGAATAATTTTTCACATTAGCAATCAAGGATTAATTATCTAGATTCCCATAGCAATGATTCAACTAGATTCTAGTGTTTGTTAGGCTTGCGTGGTAGATGCTGTGTAGGTTGCAAGAAACGCTAGCCCGGGCGAGCTTTTTCAGCATACTGTATAGATTCTCTACAGTATCATACTGTCAGTATGTTTTTTTGACTGAAATGCTTTTTGCGATTCTGTTAAAATCAGGTTTTAGTGGGTTCGAAATAAAACATTAAATTTGAGAGGGAGTTGAAATGAAAGGTACCAATTTTGAATTTTAAATTTACAAGAACTTTTAAGATCCGGATATTTCAAAAAAATGGCCCGAGAAAATATTAAGCAAGGCTTTGTTATGACTGGTTAGCATAAATTAAAAAAGGGCATGAAAGAGCCTACCGATCCGATTCCAACCCGATTCAAATTTTTTAGATGTGCTCTGGTTACAGGAAGAAGTTCTCTAGTGAGCCTCCGAAATGGGTTGTTTTGACATTTAGGACGCTACTTTTGTCTAATAAAATACTTTTCTCAATTATCATTTGATGATAATAGCCAATCTAATAGCCAATCCTATACCTCCGTGATAGAAAACTTGTGTTATTTGAGTTAATTAACTCGTAGACTTTAGACATGAATCTGTACCCAGACTCAATTTCCGGCACCTAGTACCAGCATTCTTATAAGATCGAGGCCATAAGGCAAAGTGTCATTATCAACATACATTTTCCAATAGCTTAACATAATATTCAGCCAATTCTGCTATACAATAAAAAAACAAAAAATAATTTAAAACGAATTAAAGAGCATTTAAATGAGGTAAAAAAAAAAATGCGAAAATTCCTCGGTGCAAACAAAGTGCAATAGAAATGAAATTAAACCATAATTATATTTGAAACTACCTCATAATAAAACTTCAACATAAAAGATAATATAGTTTTCACACAAATTCTCTAGTAAAATGTCTCTTAAATTGTTGTGAAATATTTTATTTCCGTGATAAAAAATTAAAAAGTCGTTTTCATGCGTAGGCGTCATATGTAATCTATTTTTCCAAATGTTTGAAGTTCTATAAATGCACCATTTAACGGAGACATACGTATGCAAGAAAGTCTTAGATCGTTAGATTCTTACGGGGTCTTCCGCAGGATTTGAGTAACTTTTTGAAAAAATATTAGTACCAATACAGTAATTGATAAAAGTACTCAATTACGTCAAAAAATTTCAGGAGTCAACTTTAAACGTTTTTAAGACTTTCTTGCATTACACGAAAGTCCTGAATAAATCACGTGAAGAAAATAATCCAAAATAAGGTAAAATATGTCATAAATAAATCCTGTATTTCTTGAAAAATAAGATCACGTGACTTTTTGGAAAATTCATTAGTTTCAACACTCTGAATAGGTTTATTATCCCACAATTTTCGGCGTAATTTGAGTACATTTGTGACTTGAGCCAAAACCTTATTTTAATTTAAGGTCACGTGATCGTTTTTGGACTTAGTGAATGGAAAAAATCTTAAAACCTCCTAAAAGAACATCTCACTTATTTCAAAAACGTGATTAAGCATTTTTTTGAAAAAAAACAGACTATTTCACCGACCTTATTTTCTTGAATATACGGTCACGTGTCATTTTTGAGGCTTTGGTGTAATAGAAAAAAATCTGAGATTTTTTTCTAATTACAATGAAAGGTTTTTATTTGGTGATTCAAAAAAATTTTGCAAAAAATAAGTACTGTAATACAGTAAAATTTTCAAAAAAAAAAGCGCAAAACGTCATTTGTTTCAAAGTTAATCGATAACCTTATAACTGATCTTGTCATTAATGTTTAAGCGTCGTAAATGCGAAATTAATGTGAATGGTCACTACTTGCCGGAATCGAGTCTACGAGTTAAGAATAGTTTATGATCGCATATAATTGTGGAAGGCATTGCTTACAAAAAACTGGCGAACTGCACTGGATTGCGTAATCACGGCCAATGGCTATATTCATAGGCAAAAATCAAAGCTATAAAAATGACATCCTTGATTTCATCTTATGAGCAATTGGGGTAATGTTTTGTAAATTGACAGTGTTTTGTGAAAACGGATTCAAATTTCAAATGAATTAAGAGAATTATTTGGAAAAATGGGAATGAATTGTTTCACACAAACTGCGGGGGGAATAACTGTTTTCTCAACATAAAATTAAAATCAAAATTAAAGAAATGATCAAATTTATTGGCTCAACAAAAATTTTAAAGAATTGTGAAAAATCGCTTTTTCCATTTTATTCGAAACAAGCCTAAACCAAAAAATCCAATGCTGATAAAATCTGAAAAAGGCTTATATGTATTTATTAAAATTTATAAAAGAGACCGAAAGTTACTGGAAATTGAATAAATGTAAAATGGATGAAATCATATCGAGAGCCCAAAATATTCTGTGAAACAAATTTATCTGATTTATTTAAATAAAAGGTTAACAAGCTTCAATCACTGGGTATCCGAATGTAACTTGAAATTGTAACCCATTTATTAACATTTCGCTCTATATTCAATAAAATGATGAGGTGAGTAAATAATAACTAGTTGATTTATTTTGGGAGCTGGTTTTGCTACCCTCTAGTTTGATTATAAGCTCAAATATTATTCTTATCTAGTAGACATCCCGAAATTTAATTCCGTTTTTTTTGCAAATAAATTAGAAATATTGTACAAATAAACAGTGTTTCAAGCAATGATTCGTTTCAAAAGGCTGAATGGCATCATAAAACATCACTCGGAGATGTAAAATATACTTTACTGTCTTAAAAAAACTCTTTTAATGATTAACCATATTTACTATGGTTTGCTTCAAATATTAATAACTTGAACGCATGACATATCAATATACAATTTGAATAAAAATGACTTTAGTGAGAACTGCCAACCTACTGTGCCAACTGCGAACTTCCAAGGAATCAAATAACAACTGAAATCAGTTACTTAGTAAAAAGGGTCTCGTCTGAATTTTTTATAGTTATTAAAACCATTTTCGACAATATATTCGTAACAGAAATAATATATTTTGAATTTTTACAAGTGAAGTTTTTAACCCCCTCCACACCTGGATATCTGAAGCAAAAAATTTGCGGAGCCAAAGGCGCAGAAATAACATCGTCACAGACTACAATTCAAATTGTCATAGCTTTGCAATTTTTTTCCAAAAAATTTCGAAAATTTTATGCATAGCCGTTCAAAGTACTTATTCTTATTCTTTTTAGGATCGCGAAAATTCTTAAAAATTAATGTGTAAATATAACATAACAAAATTCTAGGAAGCAGTTTTAGAAAAGTAATTTGAGGATTCTTTTGATCATCAGCAGTTTATTTTTATGCAGTCTCTATCAAGAAATATTTTTCACAAGTGACTTTACGAACTCAAACTAAGAACACGAAACAAAATGTTTTCAAAAATTTTCAAAAAATTGAACGGCAATTAACTCAAACAAAGCTGAAAAACCAAAATCGATCAAGTGTAGAACATAAGGTGGTTACTGATTTTCATTTTCAGCGTTTAGCCAATCATTTTTCACATTTGCTGCATATATTTGACCCGCGCGCGCATAGAAAATGTTTGTAAGCGATCGGAGATATTATATCTAAATCTGAGACAGTTACGAATAGACTAGAGTTCACTTGAATTTACTTATATTCATTGTAAAAATGTAGGTTTATTAAAAAAATAAAAGCATTCGAATTTTACAATGTAGTTTTATCCAACTTAAATTCTAAATCTTGAACTTCAAAACAATAGTTTGGGGACAAATAATGTAAATGATATCTTACCATTTTCCCGGATAAGCGCGAGTGTCAGAGGCATTTTGGGGGCGTCGTTTGGGCGTGAAGATTGAAGCAAAAGATTTGTAACGAATGAATTAATAAACCCTGTTCAGCAAAATATAATTACAAAAAGTTTTACTTGAAGCAGACAGGCAATTGAGTCTATTGTTACAGAACGAAGCTAATCAAGTCTGAAAAGTGAAAGATATTTTGCATAATAACTTCAAATGCTTTTTCTATGAATAACGTAGATAAGCAACAGATTCAACACGACACTCAGTTTCTCAAGTTGTTTCAAAATGACAATACGTACGTATAGGCCGACATAACTTTTACTATAATCGAAACTACAGTTAAATCTAAGTGATGGAATAATATAAAAAATGTTATTTTCTATAGCATATATAACTCTTTATTTCAAATAAATTGTTGTAATAGTCCATGTGTCTTAGAGATTGCTAAATTCACTTTATTAAATTTGTTATGGAATAATTAAAAATTGTACTTTTTACGCTAGTCCGCACAGTAAAATTCTGCCGCTAGATATAGCAAATTATCGTCTCTATTGTTGACTCTCATTGTTCTGCATGAGAAATATCCAAAACTGGGCCTAATCCAATGATAGTTATTCAGTCGAGAAAATTTGCCAGGATTCGAAAAGTAGAGAATCAATCAACTGACCCGTATGCGGAACTTCAAGAAAAATCTCAATCTTGGAAGCCAATTATTCTACTAAAGTTGAAAGAACGTTGGCTCGATCTACTTTTTCAAATACTTTTCAATCTAGTAGACTGACTGGAGCGGGACCACAATTGTATCTGTACAAAGGGTCAACAATAACTTTTTTCCAACAAAAATTTCAAAATTTTCTAAGAATTTTGCATAGTCAAAATGAATAGAAGTATAAATGATAGAACGTGCAGTTCGTAATACCAACTGTGTCACAACACCGTATTGCAGTGGTTGAAATTCAGCTTGGAAATAATTACTAACCGAATTACACTTACTGGTAAATCATTATTTAATTTAAAGCCCTGCTAAATAACTTATTGGTTACCAAACACTCACCAACAACTCTATTAGACCTGATGAGAGTAATTCCCAATAAGCACTATATTACGTCTCTATGTCAATATTTGGAAAATAACACATTAGCGCGAAAATTGATTTCAAATAGATCTAGGATCGTTGCGGGAACTAAAGAAAATCTCAAGACATTTTTGTCAAAACCTTTATTAGCTATTCTTAACGATTACGTTACATATCCATATTCGGGATCGAAATGTTAGACCTGAAGCGGCGAGAGCCTATCTACACAGTCTTCCACAGTACTCACCCTATGAGACGCTTTATCAAGCGAGTCGAATCAAACAGGTGTCAAGTTTTTTTAACTCATAGCCCGGGGGTTTATCATAGCGTGTAACGCACCAATACTTGCAATCAAATAATGGCACCGTCTATTGAACAGACACCTAGAAGATCGTGAGCAACAGCATAGTCATAGAATATCTTAGCAAATTTGGAGATATGCCTACAGTTGCTCTATACATGGCCAACAAATGTTTCATCCAATGCTGCTGAGCAGATAAGGCTGAACGCAGGAGCCCTGCTCTAAAAAGAGCACTGTTCGCCACTCTCCATCGGAGTGTAAAGATGTTAGTTCGCCAGGGGATTTTTCATGCTACTAAAAAAATGAACCTCATACACCTAGAGCTACATATTTGATATGCTGATGGGATAATTAAAGTCTGGCCGTTAAACTCACCTTTTCGACAAAATCTTTTCGCGTGTTAAATGACTTATCTCGTGATATGTTTTTCTATATGTATTTTTTCAAAATGGCAAAAAAAAGGAAGCGGCTGAGTTGCAATTTGCAATAAATAAAAAGTGTTGAATTTAGGTTGAAATGGACAGAAATAGCGTAAAGATACTCATCATCCCATCGCGCAAACTTGAGCTGAGTCAGTTTACCCCCACTTGCACGCAACAAGCGTGACAGAAAGTCTAGAATGAAAAAATTTGGTAAAATTTTACAGGTTATTTTTTATTGTCGAACGAATCTCAATATCCGGGAGAAATCGTTATAATTTAAATCCGAATCTCGACACTGCAATCTGTTCGACACTAAAAAAACACATGACTGTGACATGGCAAAAAGCCATCAGTGTGGTTTTGTACAAACATGACTGACCCTATCCGTACAATTTTGGTCGAGACGGAAAGCCTTATAAGCTTAAAGCTATAAAGACTTACTCGATTCGAACACGATTTTTGTCAACAAGGGTGGATAAGGGCCAACATCATGACGAATTCGAAGTATTTCATCCTCTTGAAAGTCAACAAAGAGCTGTTTCTATGTTTAATCATTTTTGGCGGGTTTAGTTTTATTAAGGTAGAATATTTTCTCATGTGAATTTATACGGTAAAAATTTTTGATAACATAAAAAAGTCACGCATTAATCAAACATCATCAAATCGAAAGATCTGTCAGTGCAAAACCGTTTATATCTGTCACGCAGCTGATAGATTAAAAAAATACAAATGTCAATTTTTAACCGCGCGTGACCACGTGCTGTCAAACTAATATTAAAAATAAACTGTCGAAGAGTTAAAGAATTTTTCTTGCATCAAGAAAATACAATGGATTGAGTGAAACAAATCCGTGGAAAAGTCCTTTCACACTCTCACACTCTCTAAACAAAAAAAATGTGAAAGTACATGTCGCATAAATCTAAAAAAACTCTTAAAAATTTGTATATAGATATCGAAAATGCGTGAAAAAATTCGCAAATTTAAGATTAAGAATAAGATCAATTTACAAGATAACGGATAAAAACTTCTATACTGTCGATTTTTTGGTGCATACAAAAACAGGGGAATGGTGGTGCAGTAGTTATCTTCGACCACGGTCTCAAATTCGGTATATTTTTCTTGTTCGCGACATCAGCACACGTGAATTGAGTCTCAGCAAAAAAATTATTACTATCAGAATAAACTAATTCTAGAATATCGGATTGCTTGCAAACATAATTTATTATTACAATTATAGACAAGGGATACAGTCCTCAATTACGGAGATAATCAGAGAAAAAGTACACTAAATAAAAGTATCTTTGATATTAAAAATTTAAGATTTTGCTCCTTTTCCAACATTTCAATCTTTAAGCCTAATCCATGTAATAAAGCAGTGCATTAAAAACTGCATAAAATAGTGATTGCGAGAACTGACAGAAATATAATTTTTTCGTTGAATCTTAAAGCTTAGAGATCATGAAGAATTAGAAAAAATACAAGAAGCATGCAGCGTTCGTGAAAATAGGTCCGTTCTAAAGAAATTTTACATTTTGCCTATATTAACTATACGCAAGCGATTTCAAAAAGTAATTTCGGCAATTACATAAATTTATAAAATATTTTTCGTAGAATTTCGGCATATGTGGATTTTTGGATACTGAAATACGAGATAGCTCAATAGAAGAGTAAACAGCAAATTAGTTTTATCATTTAAAGGTGATTATAATATTTTTTAAAAAATTAATTAATTTATAACAACTTCTAACGTTAGGGACGACATACAATTAGAAAAAACCGATTCAACCATCACTCAACAAAGATTTTGAGCTTTTAAAGGGCTTATTTCCCACACATTGCGCGCGGAGCAGCCACAATCTAAGGAGGTTCCCACCAACATGAAACACGCTCAAAGTAAAATTCGATTTTGAAATGATCTGTAAACATTTTTTGACGTTTATTCAAATAACTCATAATTAACCAATTTAATGTTGTTAATCTGTTAGCCGTTGGATCACTAGGAATCGTTTAATCAACCCGGTTCTAATTTTTCCATGAAACTTCTTGCTAGATCGAACACTCATAAGGGCGTGGCGGGGCCTCTATCAATAATTTCTCTGTTGTTTCGATGAAACAAGATTATTGGTTTTCTACAATGAATCTGAACAGTGTTTGTTGATTCAATAATTGACAAAACGAAACTATTTACATTTTAAAACACAAAAATCAACTAAAGACGACCCTAATTTTTCAAACTTTTGACACCTTTTTTCAAAATTTTTAAATTGGTGTCCTCTGGAAATGAAAGTGACGAACTTATTTGCCAAATTCCGCTTCACGATTTATTCGACATCTTATAAATGCATAAAATGAATGAAAACTCAAGCGCGCCTGAAATTTTATGGCGAAACTTTCCAAAGTTAAGTTTTTGAGAAATTCTGAGTTTCACATATAAAAATTTGGCCTTACAAAAAGTTATTGTTATTTAGCTTTACATAATCTGAAGAATTTTCACTTTTTTGTTTTTTTGGAAGGAGCTGAAAATTTTTTAACATTTGAAAATTACCGTTTTAATTCGTTAACTGGTAACATCCATTTAGTAAACTTCAAATCATATGACTTGCAGCCAAGGTTTCGATCATTCCCAGTCATACTACTAGATCGATTTTGTAGATAGAATTTTGTAGCTCTTTTCAGTGAAGACCTACGAAAAGATTTCATAACGTTGGGAACCCCTTACAAAACATACAAAAACAAAATAACATGCACGCATCATGCGATAAAAAATATCTTTTACACATCGACCTTAATTTTTATTTGACGGAAAACTCCCGTTTTTTTAATAATGGTTGAAACCTACTGGTTTGAAATTCTTTTTCACGTTTTTAAATGAAATCAAATAATGCTGAAATTTCTATGCAAGAATATCTGCGAAAGATCTTATCAGTGCTATTTCTTTTCATTGGACTTGCACCACACCAAATCAATCATTTTCTAATCTACCGCACTCGTTGTAGAGGTTGAAATTTAAATTACCTCAAATGTGTCTAAGAGGACAAGCTAATTTCTGTCGTTTTTTCCACTTGAAAAGTCAATACAGTTATATGCCCGTTTTGTTCTCTTAGAGCGCATTTACTTCTCGAAAATGCCAAAAATCGCCGAATTTTTGTCGTTTTTGTTTCTATAGACACATTCTGACAGTAAAAACAGAAGGACATAGTTATGTCACATAACTATAATGAGTTTCAGCTATTTGAAAAGATTTTGAATGATGTCAAATTGATCTACCGAAATGTGACTCTGAAAAAGTGAGCCGATATACGACGATTTACCTTAAAGAAAACCGACAATTTATCTGCGCATAAAATGATAGCGCAAAACCGTATTTTATAATTGCATAACGAGTGGTGATTTTTGTCTGTTATACCACAAGAAAAATAATTGCAATTTAAAAGAATTTTATTTTATCAGTTTCTTTCGCATTTATCAAGTTCATTTTTCAGTTCGCGGGAAATCAGCTTAAGGTATGGTTCACGCATTCAATTTCTTTATTTTTTTTCCAAAAGTGTACCGTTGTGATCATAATCTGAGATATCAATTGGTCATAGCCTTTGCTACAACATAACATTAATAGACTTTATAGAAAAAATTTGCTGTATTTAAACACTTATTTTGTATGATTATCCGCGTGAGTTCAAATGGCGTCGAAACTGGAGGTGATTCAAACCAGGTATTTACACTCGAGTGTTAAACGTGGCCTAAGCTCTCGACAACATCACTACTTTATTATAACGATTCTTGAAACTCACCGACGATAGATAATTATGATTTAATTTATAATTTAATCTTGTGGCTGATTTAAATATATTTTTTGGAACTTTAAAATCTGGCTAATCTGATCGTGATTTTTCACGAATTTCTCATCTTCAGTATGTCACGTTTTCTTTGAGTAAAATATACGCAGCATTCTTCGCCAGTTCACTAGACGGAAACGATAACGATTAACAATCTTTGACTGTGGAATAGAATGTATAAAATTCTATTTAGTAAGGTTTGGAATATTTTCCCCTCCCTTATATGCATATCTTTGATCGACAGCCATTCTAATTTTTTTTTGAAACTCTGCCATACATTCTAATTGAGGAAGCCGTTTTCGAGTAGTGAAACTGTCTCTATTTTTTGTACTATTTTAATAGTTAGTATTTAATAACTAAAACTCGCACCATCAAACGTCTTACACGATGAGTATTATAATAAACTCTTTTACTACCTTATATATGGGAAACCGTAGCGGCTATTCACTACTTCTATATGCCTATTAATGCTCGCTACGCCCAACGAAAAGTGACCGCTGTTTTGCGACTCATATAGTCTGTTGTATCAAGGCTTTGGAAAAACATTTTTCTCAAATGTCTACATTGCATATTCACCTTTGTGATCCCAGACACTCTCTTTTATTGGGGCCGTTTTGAAATTTTTAACTAGAAAACATTAATAATGTGCTTTCTACAAAAATCTTGTGAATCACTATCAATTTTTTTGTTATTTCAGCAACAATAAATTCTTGAGTGTGATTCAGACATTGCGATTGACATTTTGAGTGTTTGATTAAAAACATTGTTTTTCTGAAAGAAAATTAAAAACTATTGAAAAAAGGGGAAGCTTCGATTTCCCTGAATACAAACTTACGTTGTATTTTTATTCTTGCGACCAGGCTTAGCAAAGGGATGCATCCCCGACCTGATTTCTTATCCCATCCCCCATTTTTCACTATTTATTCGCTTAACCTAACGCCAAAAAAAGGCGATGGAAAACCCACGGCCAGATCCCATCCTTTTACAAGCTCGGCTTGCGACATCTCAATGCAGACCCTGCCTCCTGCGATTGAGAATACTAAGTCAAAACCTCAGTATCTTATAAGTAGCGGAGGGTTCAGGTGTGCGGCAATGGCCGACGCGGCATTGACGATGTGCAGAGCAAAAAAGTACCAACGTATTTTTGGCGATTTTTATCGGATTTGCAGTTATATTTATTTTGATGACATGTTGGGGTCGATTTCAATTTTTGATATTCTTTTTGGATCCGTGAGTTTCTACATTTATTCGGATTATTCCATGAAAAACCGATAATTTTTCATGAAAACCGGTAAAATTCGGAAATACGGGACACCGTGCTCAGCGGGCACAGACAGAAAAGTTAATATTATTGCCCAAAATAAAAATAATGCGCAGATTATTCACCTAAATTAAAACGCCGTTCGGAGCTATTGTTGTGACGTACGTAAACCCTTTTATCTTCATTACTGCGAAATATCCGTCTCCCGTGACTAAAACCTAAATCGCACAGTTTTCAAAATCCATCTTCTTATGTAAACTTCTACATTATTTTCTTCTCGTCTGATACTCACCTTGAATATAATATGGCCGTAGAACAACTTCTCCAATTGGCCTCGTCGAGCGTAATTTTTCCATGAACTCAATATTGCTTCCACTCCAGGAAATGGAAGTCCAACTGTATTGACAGATAACGTTTCAGGCGAACATGCGGTATACAGGTGAATCGCAAAATATAAAACTTACAAGCGCAAAAATTATTTACGGTCTGAATAACTTCGGTTTCAGATAAAAATAATGAATTTTGCTGATTAGAAATTTCAAAAAGCTGATCCTTAATTTTAGTGATTTATTCCGACTCATTATTGATTTCATTGCAATCAGTGTAGCAGGGTTTGAAATCTGAAATTCGCTAATATATTTCTTTTAGTTTGTATACACGGTACTTCCGGCAATTTCATAAAATTTGATTTTGACGCTTATTTTCAAGAAAGAGGATTTTGAATAATTCACTATGAAATATAAAATTAGTTCTACGTATAGCAGAAAATTTTTGTCATCTTATAAATAACTAGAAATTTCCTATAACTGACGTCTAAATCTTTTTATAGTCTGACACTTTGTCAGTCATTTTAAGAAAATCAGTGTTTTGAGATAAATCTTGGAGAGAAATTCGGCAAAAATATTGAGAACAAATCAATTATTGATGGTGGTGATAAAAGTTTCATCTGTATTTGAAAATTTTTCTCGGCAAATTGTATTTTTAAATTTCATGGAAAATTAAGAGTCTAGACTCCACTTATAGAGAGTATATATCAACCTTAAATTTTCAAGCTGAACGTTTAATCGCTTGCGAACCTTTCCAGTTTCAGATGATTAAATGGCATCGAGTAAGTTTCAATCTGATTAACAAATTTACTCAAAATTAAATTTACAAAAACAAAAAGGAGCCGCAAGTGTTTTCTGTCATTCCGTATCCACCGAGATTTCATGTCAATTCTTTTGGAGATTGTCGGACCAGAGAGTGGGGTTACTGGCGACACCAACAGCGATAACTCAATGACTGATGTTGTATTCGTCACGGACAGGACTGTTTAAATATCAGAAAACAATTGTTGGTTGTTCCGATTAATCGGTGGCATTTTCGACATGTACTAGCTGAAGATATTTCATTTGAAATCTTCAAACTAAAATTCTAATCGACCAGGTTTCATTAGACGGAACTCACAGTTGACTCATTTCAATACGAAGTTTTCTACAATTTCCCATTTTCTTTAATTCAAAAATAACTTTGGTTCGAGCACCAGGGAGAAATTCACCCTAGGAAAATAAGAATAGCACAATTTGCTGCTACATATTTTTTTCGATTTTGGTGGAAGTACATTGTATAGTGATTAATCCATATCGCTCAATTTCATGATTGAATCCATCATTTGCTGCAAAAATGCCTAATCTTTGAAAAAAAATCATGCAAAAATACGCTTTACCTCAAACTTCACGCTAACCACAATTTCTTAACATCATCTTTTTCAAAAACCTAAGATACTTGAGTATTCAAGTTCGGGTCAAACGAGCACTCTGGGAAAATATTTGCGCTCCACATAATGCACCAACCAAGAGTGCCACTGTGAACAGGTATCGGCGTTTGGAAATCAAAAATGGATGAAAAGGGATCCGAAAATCCTTAATAACGATCCGACTAATAATGCCGTCCTGCTGTAAATGAAAACATGATAAAGAGGTAGACGCTTGCGAGTACCATTTCTGGACTTTTGATAATTTTAAGAATTGATGAATAGCTTGATGCTATTCATTGTTGACCATGATTTGTAGTGAACTCGATGCTGCTGCTTTCGGCATACCAGTTGTACCAGACGTGAATTGGATATTACCTATATCGTGAGTATAAAATTTGAAAATAAAATACGACCATTTAAAAAAATGTTTTTTCTAAATGTTCACATAAATGATAACATAGGTTCAAATAAATGTATTTTGTGGTACACATTAACTACTTATGCAAATTTTTTTACATAAATTATGTAAACATAATTTAAAATTCTTGAACTGAAGTTTTTAACTTTGGCAACTATTTACTGAGGCATATAACTCACGTCAATCAACTTTCCCCATCCAGTGTATTTTTCCGCTGGAAATTTTTTGGTTTTAATAGTAGAAACCGCGGTTTTCAATTTTAATTGTGCAAAAGAGGGCGACAATAGAGAACTTATTACTTACGATTAAATTGAAATGGAAATTAGAAAATTTGTTCTTTAGTACAACAATTTTGAACTACAATTGTATGATCCTCAACAGGATTTTTTATTTTTTGCAACAAAGTAGTTTTTATATGACGTTTCGGACTCAACGGCTATATCACAAATTAATGCGCTGAAGACAATGTCGTAATTATACAGACCTATTTGTTTGTGATTAAATTCAAATTGTATAAAAAAAGTTAATTATAACAATTTTGACAT
This sequence comes from Oikopleura vanhoeffeni, assembly GCA_004367855.1. Classification (NCBI taxonomy): domain Eukaryota; kingdom Metazoa; phylum Chordata; class Appendicularia; order Copelata; family Oikopleuridae; genus Oikopleura; species Oikopleura vanhoeffeni. Next base: position 362,287 of record SCLH01000055.1, on the reverse strand, counting down.
GTTATCCTCAAAGGGGATTATATCACAAAATCAATGATTTGGAAAAAATAAAGACCCACTCATTTTCGATGAAATTTATAAACTTCTTGTTATGAATATTAAATCCTGGCTATGCGTCGAATTTTATACTACGTCACAAGAGAGGAAAGTGACCAATGAAATAGATTTCGGACAATCGTTGTGATGGTGCATTGGAGCACTTCGTGACGTCATGATAAATTCGACGCATGGCAGGATTTTCGATCAACAATCTTGAAATATGACCCTCATCCGAATAATATGACAAATCAATGATTGAGACATAAGTCTTTTAAATTTGGATTTATTTTTGTGAAAAACAAGGTCTTATAATACTGGTACTCGACTTTAATTTCAGATAATGTTTTTGAAACGTATTTGTTGGTCCCTGCAATTCTAGGTAGACAGCTTACTTATCCAGCAATTTTTCTCATTTGATAAAAAATAATTTTCTCCAATGTTTTCAAATGTTGCACTTGGATACTATGAGCATCGGTGAGGCAATATCGGGAATCGATCAATGCAGAATTTTTTCATAATCGAAAATGTCCATTTTCTCTTGACAGACTAAAACTTGAACCTCACTTTTGTTGAGAGCGTATTCAAGTTCAGGAGCAGTAATATAAAGTTATATTTACGAGGGGAATTCCCAGCTTTTGCACAGCCCATTTCTAAGCAATGGCAGGTTATTTTTCCATTAATCTGCGGTCAAACTTTGACTCAAATTCAAACGTGAGATAAGTCAAATACACATTTATTAGTTAGTTAACTCGTAGACTTTAGAAGTCAATACAACCCTTAGATCTACTTATGGAAGTAGTCGCCATTCTTTTAATCGGCCATATCCTTATGCACTGTGTTTGGTTAGAATACGTAGCCACAACGTAAAAATCACACTTCAAGGAGTCGTGCTACGCATTCTACCAAAAAGTGATAAAGGGATATGAGCAAAGTTTATTATAAAACTTTTAAACTTTTTCGAAATACAATTCAGACCAATTTGCTATACATTAATTTTTTTTATTGATGATAAGGCATTAATGAGATGAGAAAACAAATCGCGAAACATTACCTCTAGTCGACACAAGTGTAATATAATATGAATTTAAAGGCCTTATTTATATTGTAAACTACTGCATACAACTTCATAATGATTTGCTATAATCTATTTGAACATATATGTTTTCCCAACACAAATTTTCTAGTAAATGAACTTTTAATTGTTTGTGGTATATTTTTATTTCTCGTTCAACGCTAAAGGTCAATTTCAAATTCATCGTATAAACTTGAAAGTAACAACCAAATAATCGTCGACTTTCTCATGAAAATACTTCGAACTATAAGTCAATTATGTACTTAGGTCATTAAAGATCAAAATGATCCAAACATTCAAGAGGTTTTTTTGCTCCGTGGCGCCTTTCAGTACATATTGACCATAGTTGCTATATTTTCAAAAAGTCGACCCTCTGCCGATTCTTTTGATGAGGTACATTAAAGTCTCTAAGATGAACTTGAAATTGAAGGGTATTGGATATACGATTCACTATATCAGGTTTATGAAAAAGGCTCAAATTACGTCAAAAACATTTGTTGATGAACTTCAACTTTAAGACGTTTTTATCATACACACAAGTCCGAATAATAATCCGTGACGAAAACTCAAGAAATAACGGTTGGATATGTATAAATAAATCCTTATTTCTTTTATGAAATAAGATA